>JADRCD010144578.1:21701-32382 GCA_019843815.1 Montemys delectorum
AAAAAAAAAAAAAATGGGAAAAGGTCTTTATCAATCCTATATCTGATAAAGAGCTAATATCTAATGTATACAAAGAACTCAAGAAGTTAGACTCCAGAGAAACAAATAACCCTATTTAAAAATGGGGTACAGAGCTAAATAAAGAATTCTCAACTGATGAATACTGAATGGCTGAGAAGCACCTAAAGAAATGTTCAACATCCTTAGCCATCAGGGAAATGCAAATCAAAACAACCCTGAGATTCTACCTCACACCAGTCAGAATGGCTAGGATAAAAAGCTCAGGTGACAACAGATGCTGGACTGGTTGTTGGGAAAGAAGAACGCTCCTTCATTGCTGGTGGGATTGCAAACTGGTACAAGCACTCTGGAAATCTGTTTGACGGTTCCTCCAGAAATTTGACATAGTATTACCATAGACCCAGCTATACCATTCCTGGGCATATACCCAGAAGATGCTCCAACATGGAATAAGGACACATGCTCCAACATGTTCGTAGCAGCCTTATTTATAATAGCTAGAATCTGGAAACAATCCAGATGTCCCTCAACAGAAGAATGGATACAAAAATTGTGGTACATCTATACTATGGAGTACTATTCAGCTACTAAAAACAATGAATTTATGAAATTCTTAAGGAAATGGATGGACCTGGAGAATATCATCCTGAATGAGGTAACCCAATCACAAAAGAACACTCATGGAATGCACTCTCTGATAAGTGAATATTAGCCCAGAAGATCGGAATACACAAAGTACAATCCACAAACCACAAGAAACTCAAAAAGAAGAATGACCAAAATGTGGATACTTCATTCCTTCTTAGAAGGGGGAACAAAATACCCATGAAAGGAGTTGCAGAGACAAACCATGGAGCAGAGACTGAAGGAGGACAATCCAGCCTGAGGTAGCTGTCTCCTGAGAGGCTCTGACAGTACCTGGCTGTCAGAGGCTCACAGCCATCCATTGAACTAAGTACAGTGTCCCCAATGAAGGAGCTAGATAAAGAACTCAAGGAGCTGAAGGACTTGCAGCCCCTTAGGACAAACAATAATATGAACTAACTAGTATCCTCTGAGCTCCAAGGGACTAAACCACCAACCAAAGAGTACACATGGTGGGAGTAATGTCTCCAGCAGCATATGTATAGTAGAGGATGGTCAAGTTGGTCATCAATGGGAGGAGAAGCCTTTGGCCCTGTGAAGGTTCTATGCCCCAGTGTAGTGTAATGCTAGGGCCAGTAAGCAGGAGAGGGTGGGTTAGCAAGCAGGGGTCGGGGTCAGGGGAGGGAACAGGAATTTGTTCTCGTTGTTGTTTTTTGTTTTTGTTTTTTCTTTCTTTCTTTCTGTTTTTTTTTTTTTTTTTGAAGAAAAACGGGGTAAGGAGATATTGTATGACATGTAAATAAAAAAATACCTAAAAAGAAAAAGAAAAAGAAAAAGAAAAGAAGGAACCTATACCAGTACTGCCATGTAAACAATGTCAGAGATCAAGGGAAATACATCAGGGATAGCGTATACAGTAATACACGTTTTCCATTATATAATCAATGTACAATAGTTAAGGAGAGTTTAATCCTTATAAAGCAAACATTTTTGCATACATAGCCTTCTCTTTATTTTCCTGTGTCTTTATCATTTGTTTGATCTTAACTAACTCTGCTTGGATTGCTTTAGCTCCTGAGGCCTTCTCCTGTGCTTTCTTATGATCAGCCATTGCTTGATCACAGTATTTTTTTTATTAGATATTTTCTTTATTTACATGTCATATGATATCTCTTTTTCCTGTTTCCCCTCTGAAAAAAAGAAATAAAAAATAAAATAAAAACAACAATAACAACAACAACAACAACAACAACAACAACAACAACAAAAACCCTATTCCCTCCCCCACCCCCTGTTCACCAACTGATCCTCTCCTGCTTCCTGGCCCTGGCATTCCCCTACACTTGGGCATAGAAACTTCACAGGGCCAAGGGCCTCTCCTCCCATTGAGAACCAACTTGACCATCTTCTGCTACATTCTTTTAATCCTTGCCATCCTTGCACTTTTCTGTATAGTGCTTTAGTATTTGAAGGGTTCAATTAAGAGCCTCCAAGTAACTGTCAATTGGTCCCCACCAATTTGATATCTTTTATTTAAAAGTCCCCATATTCAGCACATAACTTAAGGCTATAGGTTGCAGTCTGGATATATCTGCTTTCTCAATAAGAGCCTTTGAACTCTCCATGTACCCTAAATCCTTCACATATTTTTTATTTCAGTAAATCTATCATGATAAAGCATCACTTCTCTGAACCAGTGTCATGGTTTGCCTTCTTTCTCACTGTCTCAGAACATGTGAGCTGGCTGCATCCCTCATAGACACTCCCTGTATATGTAGGTTTTTTTTTTCATTTTTTATTAGATATTTTCTTCATTTACATGTCATATGATATCTCCTTTCCCAGTTTCCCCTCCGAAAAAAAATAAAAAATAAAATAAAATAAAACAAAAAAACCCAAAAATACCCTGTTTCCTCCCCCTTCCCCCTGCTTGCCAACCCACCCTCTCCTGCTTCCTGGCCCTGACATTCCCCTACACTGAGGCATAGAACCTTTGCAGGGCCAAGGGCCTCTCCTCCCATTGATGACTAACTTGACCATCCTCTGCTCTACATATGCTGCTGGAGCCATTAGTCCCACCATGTGTACTCTTTGGTTGGTGTTTTAGTCCCTGGGAGCTCTGCAGGTACTAGTTAGTTCATATTGTTGTTATTCCTAAGGGGCTGCAAACCCTTCAGCTCCTTGGGTCCTTTCTCTAGCTCCTTTATTGGGGACCATTTGCTCAGTTCAATGGAAGGCTGTGAGCTTCTACTTCTGTATTGGTCAGGTACTCTCAGAGCCTCTCAGGAGACAGCTATATCAGGCTTCTGTCAACCAGCACTTGCTGGCATCCACAATAGTGTCTAGATTTAATGAATGAATATAGGAAGGATTCCCAGGTGGAACAGTCTCTGGATTGTCCTTCCTTCAGTCTCTGCTCCATAGTTAGACTCTGCAACTCCTTCTATGGGTATTTTGTTACTCCTTTTAAGAAGGAATGAAGTATCCACCTTTTGGTCTTCCTTCTTCTTGAGTTTCTTGTGGTTTGTGGATTGTACTTTGTGTAAAATATGTTTTAAAGTGTTAACAAATTCAGATAGATTGAAATCATGTATCTTTTCTCACCATAATACAATAAAACCTAAAAAGAAAGAAAGAAAGAAAGAAAGAAAGAAAGAAAGGAAGGAAGAAAGGAAGGAAGGAAGGAAGAAAGGAAGGGGTTTAATATCTGCTGGGAAGCAGAAGAGACTGGCTCAAAAAAAAAAAAAAAAGTCTGCAGTTGAATAGCCTAATGGAGTTCTCGGGCCTGTGTGGTCTATGGTTGAACAAGTAGTATGTATCTACCTGTGTTGTAGCCTGGGATATGGTGATGTGGAGAGGAGGGAGATTGGGGATAGTGTTGGAGTAACAGCACCAGGACCTTGGAGGAGGTGCATAGGTATACGGCTTCCCTGATCTTCAGGCAGGTATTGCTCATGCTTGGATGGAGATTATCTGCTGTTCTTGGGGGTGACTCATAGCTACAAAGCAGGGTATGAACAACTGAGGAAGATGGCCTGTGGTTGTTTGGGCAGATCTTTCCTTCCAGAGGGAACCAAGAGACTGGAAATGGTCTATGGGTGGCCATACTACCTGGTCTTCTGAAAGGTATGGTCTGTGATGGGATGGAGTAGGAGGGTTCGGGGGTGGGTGGTAGTGGTGTTGGTGGTGAAGTGTTTGCCTAAGGCTGCTGAGAGTATGAAGTGAAGGTATGTGGCTGGGCAGCCTACCTAGTCTTTTGGCAGGCATGGCCTGTCTCCTGGATTTCTTTAAGGGGTTTATACATTTTCTCTTTAAGGACCTCTATCATCTCAACAAAGGCTGTTCTAAGGTCTTTTTGTTTGTTCCTTTGTTTCTTTCTTTCTTTTTTTGTGTACTTTTATTTTTTATTAATTACTTTGTTTATTTACGTTCCAGCTGTTCTCCACCTCCTGGTGCCCCCTGCACTTCCTCACCCTATTTCCTTCCCCCTTGCCTACAAGGGGTGATCCCCACCCCTGTATCCCCTTCCCTGGCCTTCAAGTCTTGCAAGGATTAGGCACATCTTCTCCCACTGAAGCCAAACCAGACATTCCTCTGCTTTATATATGCCTGGGGCTTCAGACCAGCCCAAGTATGCTACCTGGTTGGTGACTCCATCTCTGGAATCTCTTGAGGGTCTGGTTAGTTGAGACTGCTGGTCTTCCTGTGAGGTAGCCCTCCTGTTCAGCTCCTTCAATCCTTCCTGTAATTCCTCCATAGAGGTCACTGACTTCAGTCCAATGACTGGGCATAAATATCTTTGTCTGTCTCAGTCAACTGCTGGTAGTCTCTCAGAGGACTGCCATGTTAGGTGCCTGTCTGTAAACACATCACAACATCAGTAATAGTATCAGGTCTTGGTCCTTCCCTTCCCTACTTTGCCCTATGAGATGGTTCCCAACTTGGGTTGGTCACTGGACAGCCTTTTTTTTCAGTCTCTTCTCTATTTTCATCCCTGCGTTTCTTTCAGACAGGAACAATTCTGAGTCAGAAATTTTGGTTGTGGGTTGGTAGCCCATTCCTCCACTTGAGGCCCATTGTATCTACTGGAGATGGATTCTTCGAGTTTCCTATCCCAACTATTGAGAATTTTCCTAATGTTACCCCCATTGAGTGCTAAGAATCTCTTACTTCCTTGGTTTCTGGGACTTCTAGAAGTTCCTCCCTAGAGAGCTGCGTATTTCCCATCCTCAGTAACTGCATATTTCCATTCATTCTCCTGATCCTCTGGGTTTCTCTCTCCCCCTCCATACCTGATCATATTCCTCTTTTGCTCCTTCCCTTCCTGACTCACACCTAGATTCTTCTCTCTCTCTGCCTCCTGTGATTTTGTCCCCTACCCCCACCCTGCTAAGTGGGACTGAAGCATCCTCACTTGGGCCCTCTTTTTTAAGCTTAGCTTTATTTGAACATTGAAGGTCTGCTATGGTAGGGTTTATGCATTCTATTTGGGACATAATTCTCTGGTTATCTTTGTTCATGTTCTTATACTGGTGTCTAGGCATTTTAGAAAAGGGTGGCTGTAGATTCAGGTGCTGTTTTCTAGTTTTGTCTTTATTGAGTATTTTGTTCTTTGGTTTCTGTTTCCTCTATGGATTTTAGGAGAATGTGATGGTTCCTGTGTTTCCTAGTAGGAAATAAGTGGGTGGAAAGAGTTTGGAATGGGAAGATCTGTAGAATTTACAAGAGCTTGGGTCAGGGAGGAGGGAAGGTATTCTGTTGCAGAGCTAAGGTGAGACTCACTTGTTTTATTGCTTAATATTAGTACACTAGGCTTTTATACAAGAATATAATTCCGAGTTTCTGATATCCTATAGACTTGATTAATTCAGTATTTATATTTTGGAACTCAATCCTGTGTTTAGACTTTAGAAGAATAGGTTTATCAAATAAAAATATTTGAAACAACTGTTAAAAATTAGTGGCACACAAGATTATTAGTTATTCATTTTTTCTCTTCACAGTGGAAATTCAAGCATTGTCATAGTTATCATTTTCAAATTATAATTAAGTATCTTCAGGGACTAGTTTTACAAGGTTACGGGTATAATGTTCTCAAAGAGACTTACTTCCAGGAAATGCTGAAGAGCCCATTTAGTTTGAAGAATTAGATATGCTGACTATTAATGTCTGTCCAGCTCCAAATATAGTATTCATATGACCCGTAACTTCCTATTCCCTTTTGGTTGTAAGATGAATACTAAATTCTTCCATAGTGATCAAAAAATAAAGTGTTAGTTTTGCTGTGACACATGACTGGAAAAAATTATCTTCATATTTTTCAAGCCTTTAGACTAGCACTACTTATATTGTAAACTTTTAATGAACATTATTGTATATGAAGCATAACCTAAAAATGGAGTATACTGATACTGAAACTTTATCACACTTGAACCCCTACACTTTCAAGATGCTAAGAAATGAGAATGTATTTCTTATCAGAAAGATTTTTAAAAGTTAACAATCCCATTTACGGTATATAAGTGTCAGAGAATATACATTTATGATAACTAAGGAAGTGCCAAGATGCTTGTCTTACTTAAAAGGTAATTACAGGGAAAGGGGGCATTGAAAAGGTACAAGAATATCTCTTCTACACTGTGGTATATAATTAACAAACTCTCTCTATATATTCAGGGAAGTAATAAGCCACTTGTAAATAATGGCAGTGTTATGTTCTGTATACTTAAATGTCAATAATCAGAACGTAAATTTTCTCCTGTTCTCGCTATGGAAGTGTGTTTTTGAGATAATGTTGAGACAGGTATCATTACCATTGTTGCAAGTCCATTTGCTATGGAAGTAAATGTATTAATGTGAAACATGGAGAGTAAATGAAGAGTCCTAGCCCTATTTAGAACACCAGTGCATGGAAATTAAATCAATATGTGGCTTTTAGAAACAGAACCTGGTGACAGCAAAGAAGTGAAACCTGAGTGCATTTCAGGAAAGACACAAAAGATGTAGGTATCTATTAAAATAACAATCTCAGATGGAAGAAATAAGAGCAGATCCTTTTTACATTTTGATTGTTTGATGTTCTTCCTTTTGAGTTTTCAAGATTAATAACTTTAGTAAGGAGGAAGTTTTTGTTAAGAATGTATGAATAAGGACAGGTTTTAAAATAAGTGTAAGACTGAATTTTTTTCTTCCTTATTTGAAATGAACTTGATTTTACAATGGTAACTTCTGGGTATCTAGATTATGTACTCAAATAGCACCTTAGTCAATGAGGTACTCAATAACTAATGCCAAAAATAGCAACTTCCTCTTAAAGAAAATAAAGGTACAGAAGAATGTTGTAGATCAACCATGAAATAAAACATGTCTAGGATTTATAGAGTAAAAAGAAAATGCATGCCTCAACAGATATATTTGTAAGAAACTCCCCAAAGCTTTATTCAAAAGTGCTAACAGTTTGCTGGTGTGTGTGTGGGTACGGGTGTATGTGTCTATGTGTGAGTATGTCTAAATTGTTTCATTTTGTTTTTGTAGTACCTACGGATTAAATCCCACCTTTTTAGGTAAGTGCTGTATAAGAAGATAGTGGAAGAAAGCAAAGTTCAGAGAATATTATTATTAGTACAATCAAACATAGATAGCAAATACTTTTGGTCCAAATAGACTTTCTAACTGAATAGTGGTTCTTTACTGACTTAAAGAGAGTTCCAATAGAAAGGAACATCTAGTTTCTTAGTTAGGGTTTTATTGCTATAAAGAGACACCATGACCAAGGCAACTCCTATAAAGGCAAACATTTAATTGGGAGTTACAGTTCAGAGGCTTAATCCATTATCATCACGGTAGGAAACATGGCAGTGTGCTGGCAGACATGGTGTGGGATGAGCAAAGAGTTCTAAGTCTTGATCCAAAGGCAGGCAGGAAGAGAGTTCTTTCTGCAGACAGCCAGGAGAAGGCTCTGGAATTCCACACTGCAGAACTTGAGCATATATATGACCTCAAAGTCTGCCACCACATTGACACGCTTCCTCCATCCAACAAAGTCATGTCTGCTCCAACCTGGCCACATTTTCTAATAGTGCCACTCCCTATGGGCCAAACATTCAAACACATGCGTCTAAGGGGGCCAAACCTGCTCAAATTACCATACTTAGTATACTTATAGTAAACATATGGCTCTAGTATGTATAGGTAATCCAATTTGATAATGAACAGTAACACATGTTAATTACATACAGTGATGGTTATGTGCTATGATTTTTTTTCCATATTTGTACACACCATGCACTGGTCATATTTATTCAATATGTGTACATATGTAAAGAGAAATAAAGAAAAAGCTCCCAGAATTTATGAGCTAGTAATAGAGTTGCATAGGAGGGGTTGAAGGAAAGAAAGAAAAATCGGAAAATGATGTAATTATATTATAATTTCAATAAATAAAGTGTTATAAAAAAGGACAAATTATTTACAGAGAGGTGAAAAAGCTGGAAGTCCCCAGAAGAGAAAAAACTTTTAGTTCTACAGTGAAACTCAGCAACAGTTCAATGGCTTTAAGAAGTTCCTGAAACTGATCATACTCATTACTTTCTTCCTTTTTTGAGATTATATAAGCTATAAATAATTTAGGTAGATGCTTTCAGTCAAGCTTAGCTGCATAGAAAAGACAATCCAGGTGAGCTGCCTGCAAAATCAGAAACCAGCGGATGGATGATCTGGATAATCCTCAGACCAACTGAACCACCTGAAAAGCAGGTTCTCTATTTGTTGAGATGCCTGAAGGCTGTGCGGGGCACTCCAAGTTTCTTAACATTGTATAATTGTTATGCGTGCCCTTGGTGACACATCTATCTCTGAGTTTTTTCATGACCTATGTTCCTACAAGTAATCCTGATAAAGCTCACTGGTTCAGTAGGTTGGACTCTAATGGTATTATTTTGGTCAGTCATTATATACTATCAGAGGTGAGCAAGACATTATCTGAGGTATGAAAGAGTTTCACACAACAATATTTAAGAAAGCAGTCTTAATCATTTTATAGTATCAAGTAATAGTATATGTGATAACTTTCACAAATAAAGTCATCATTTCTGTATGTACACATTAACTCAAATTAATTCAATAATATGCATTTATTCCAAGTTATACCTAAGTAAATTTCGCTATACCTAAATAATTACATATTACAAATACACAGTAATATAAGGCATCTTACATGGACAGAGAGTATACATATATTTTATTCATGGATTTGCCCCTTCCTTCTCTTTCTATCATTCATCTGTGTTTAATATATAATGAAAAACATAAGAATAAGACAAGATATCTCATGTCCACTGTTGGGGTCCAGGAATTGCCTCACAAACCACACAAATAATGTTCTCAGTCAGACAGGGAAAGTTTTTGAGCATATGCCCCAGGACTGGTTGGCCAGGGTGATGGTCGAGATTCAGGAACTGAAACCTGACCCTGAGTTAATGTCTTAGAGGGTTTTTTTGTTTTGTTTTGTTTTGTTTTTTTTTGTTTTTGGTTTTTGTTTTTGCCACTTCATTTATTGTTTTTATTTGCAGGAGGAGTTGAAACAAAAATTTAAGGTTTTTTTTCTCCCCTAAACATGAATCATTCAAGTAAAACCAACTTAACTAGTGAAATTAGCAAAGTAAAGGGAAGTATGCACAACAACCCAAGAGCGAAGGCTGGGGGTGGGGAGGAGGGTGCGGTCTCAGCATCCAACAGATGCAGTGGTTCACCTGCTGAGGACAGCCACCCGAAGGCAAGCACAAGGACCCCTTATTGAGAATGCCCCCCCAACATCTGAAAATGTCTCAACCCAAAACATAAGGTTAAAAAAAAAGAAAAAAAAAACAGGAGAAACTCAAAAACACACAACCCCACAGACCACCCAGCCATAACCACCATCCTTAATCATAGGCGTTTCTTTTCATTTTATAAAAAGATTAATAAAAAATATTGAAAAATCATTTTCTCATCTTGTATTTGTAAAGATAATAGAATTCAGAAGTTTCTAGGGTTTTAAGGCCCAAATTCACAAACATCTATGCCAAATTATCCCACCAATGGGGACTTAAGAGATAGGGGATTTCCTTAGGAGAACGTCTTTGTTGTACATTTATCCTGCTCCCGTTAGTTGGAATATCAACATTGGCAGTGGACTTACCTTGTCTAATATTCATGTCCTCATTCTACTAGGATTGGACTTATTTCACAATTATGTCTTAACTTGCCAAACAGGATGTCAGTTACATGTACATGTCTCTTTCTACCAAGTAGAATGTTGGTTTCCAGGGAGGTCTTGGGAACTTTAACTTCACTGGATCACTACTCAAAATGAAAGTCTTATTCCACATAGTTTCTTATATTGGTGCAAGTGTCTCTCTTATGCTAGGTTCTATCCTAGGGGCAGGATATACTATACAAGCTTATTCACAGGTACAGGAAGTGCTGTTGGGTGGTAGGATTCAAGCTTATTGTAGGTAACTATACAAAACAGTTCTATTGACTTCTATCATGATTGGTTTCCAATGGCCCAGAAAAAAATAGAATTTGTAATCAATCTTGGCATTAGAAAGTTTCCTAGTAATAGCAGAAATATATGAGAAAGTTTCTTTATAATGGCAGGTTAACCAAGTAACTATTACCTATGCCATAACATTTTACCTAAATTTTAACATTTTACTTAGCCCTTAACGTCCATATTTTCTCTTCCTTGTATACATTTGTTGCCTCTTTCATCATGTTCAAATAATTGCAGCTCACCTCGAACACAAGTTTGCAGTTTAATTTTTCTCTAATTAAAACTTTTTTTTTATCTCAGCATTATTCTCATTTTGTGTAGGTAATGAAGGTGGAAGTAATTTCATCTCAAACACCCAGTTAAGTGAAATCAAACCATGATCATGGCAATGTGTTAAAAAGTGTCCTTAATCTTGACACTAAAACTAAACTGCATACCTGAGGTGAAATTTCTAGGATAGCATCAAAAGGCTAGTTCACAGTTAAATAAAACACCAGGCATATGGTCGTGATCATCATTTTCTAACTCTGGAGTTCAATC
>JADRCD010144579.1:0-29911 GCA_019843815.1 Montemys delectorum
TGTTAGCATCACCAAGTGCCTGAACCTAGAGATAGGCAAGACCATAGATCTGTTACCATGGTGATGCCCCCCTCCATTCCCAAGAACCCCTAGGGCTACCCAATTTCACCTGGGCAGCACATGCGTCATCACGTAGATATAAAGGAGAAGCCCTCCTCCCTCCGGCCCTTTTTGCTCTCCCCTTCCTCTCTTGCGCGAGACCTTTCCCCACTCTCCCCAATTAAACCTTCTACACGTGGTATTGTCTGGATCTGGTGTGTGGAATTTACCGAGAGTCGTCTCTTATACTATCATCGGTTGCTCTGTAAAGAACTTCTGGAAAAGACCTGCTTTTTATTTTGGAATTTGGGGAAACCTAAATCTGTGTTCCCAGGCCAAGGGCACTCATAGTTGACTCCAAAATAAACTATCTTTTATCCCCCTTTGAAATAAAGAGATGTGGAGGTGAGTAGTCGCTGGTTGTCAGGGCAGCTCCAGGGCCCAGCACTCGTAGAGGACCCTGCCGTCACCATGTACGTGGGCTATGTGTTGGACAAGGACTCCCCTGTGCACCTAGGCCCTGCCAGGCCTTCCAGCATCGACCTGAGCCCTCTAACCTACATAGCCCTAGGTCTGGCAACCCGTGCCCCCTCAGTACCCCGACTTCTCGGGTTACACACACATGGAACCGGCGCCTACACCCCTTCCGACCTGGGCTGCGCCCTTCCCTGCGCCCAGGGACTGGGCAGCTGCCTATGGCCCTGGCCCCGCGGCCCCTGCCACCAGCCCCCTCTGGACTTTAGCCAGGTGCCCGCGTCTTCTCGGCCTGGTCCCGGCATCTTGGCACAGTTCCTTGGGGGTCCGGGCAAATACTTGTAGCACAACTTAGCAGCTACAGGCAGCAGTGGCAATGTTAAGACTCTAAGACCAAAAAAAAAAAGTCTCTAAGACCCGGACCAAGGACAAGTACCGAATTGTCTACACCAACGCCTAGAGATGGAAAAGAAGTTTCACTACAGCCAGTATATCACCATCTGGCGCATGCCAGGGTTGGCTGCTAACTTGGGGCTCACAGAGTGGCAGGTAAAGAAGGTAAAGATCTGATTCCAGAACCTCTGGGCCAAGGAGCGCTAACAAGAAGAAACAGCAGCAGCCCATGCCTCCCACACTGCCCCTAGATGGCACCCCATACCATCAGGGTCACCCCGGCTATGCTCCACCAATGCTGGCCTTCTGGGTACCCCCTCCCCAGTGCTGGTCAAGGAGGAGTTTCTACCCTACCCCTTCCAGCCTGGGGTCAGGGATCTAGGAACTTGAATGCTGGGAAGCTGGCTTTGCTGGGGCCCAAGAAGCCTGTTCTGAGTTCCATCCCAGCTGCTGACTTTTGGGGTCACTGTGGACAAACTGCCTACCTAGGACAAGTAGCTTGCCCACTCCCTGTCTTTCATTGGCTGGGCTTTGTGATCAGCCTGTTGGACAAGCTCTTGTTTCCTATGCCACAGGGCGATGGGGAGGCCCAATGAGAAGTCTCAATCACCTGAGGATTTCCCAAGATTCAGAGGGCTCAATGAGCTGTCAAGACAAAGTTGAGGCTCCACCATCTCCTCCGAGGGAGTGAGGTGGAAGGCTGCTATATGGACCAGAGTGGCCCCAGAGAGGAGTCTGTGTTGAGAGAAGGTAGTACACATGAGTCTAGATTCCCATGTGAAGCAAAAGGATGTTATCTGTCCCACCTGTCTCCTCCTCCAGCCTCACCTTCACTTGCCCTAGCACCCCATATTCTAGCCCCAACAGCCTGGAGGTAGCCACAAAGCCATCAGGACAGGGCATGAGGTAGAGGCTGGGCAATTGGCCACTGCTCTTGAGAAAGAACTTGCCCCCTCCTTAGCATCCAGGAAGGCTGTGGATGGAAGGGAAGGCTCTCAGGGTAGACTATGAGTCTACCTACCTGCTCATGCCTACCTTCCCACAGGCTGCTTATCATATCCAGGGAGCCCCCAGACCATGGAGAACTCACAGCTGTACAGGGGTTAAGTAGAGTGGAATTTCTTGGATGCTTCAGGAATACATTTTTCCCTTTTAAACAATTTGTAAAAATCATACATGGAATTAAAGGAATTTTAAAGTTTTAAAAAGAGAAATAAGAGATGTGGTTTTGCATTGATACAAATCCTTTAGGATGTATGCTTTAGGCATATCCAAAATCTACCTACTGAGATTGAGTTCTTTATACACATCCAATGACAAAAAGGAATCCATTTGGTTCTTCTAAACTATTATTTTTTTATGTATGTACCTGTGTGGGTGCATGTGCACATGTACATATATGTTTAGGCTAAAGATTAACACTGGCTGTCTTCCTTTATTGCTCTTCACCTTTAAGACAAGGACTTCCGAAACACAGAGTTAACCAACTTTCTAGACCAGCTTTCTCACCGGCTGGGCAGTAAGCCCTGGGAAACTTCCTGTCGGTATGTCCAACCCCCCAGCACTGGGTTTATACACACATGCTACAATACCTAGGTTTTTGACACAAGTTCAGCATCTGGGATCAGGTCCTTGAAGTATGCAACAGACACTGGCTAAGCTATCTCTCTATGCCTCCTTTTGGTTATCAGAGGTTTCTTTTCATTCCCAAGGATTCAAAATCTATTGTCGGACACACAGCAGACAAGGACTCTACCACTGGGGTCCATCCTATGTGTTATCAGAATATTTATCAATACTTTTCCCCTTACCCTAGCATCCCTCTAGTGTGAGAAGCTCAATAAAATGCTAACATATATTTAATTCTTTAAAAATGTAAAGGCTTGCCAGGCGGTGGTAGCGCATGCCTTTAATCCCAGCACTTGGGAGGCAGAGGCAGGTGGATTTCTGAGTTCAAGGCCAGCCTGGTCTACAGAGTGAGTTCCAGGACAGCCAGGGCTACACAAAGAAACTCTGTCTCGAAAAACCAAAAAAAAAAAAAAAAAAAAAAAAGGTAAAGGCTTACTATGTGGTTTTTTTTTTTTTTCTTCCAGAGCTGAGGACTGAACCCAAGGCCTTGCACTTGCTAGGCAAGCGCTCTACCACTGAGCTAAATCCCCAACCCCTACTATGTGCTTGTAAGAGCATAGACATTAATTGTGAGTTAGGGGGTAGTGTCACTCCTCTGTTACAGACAGGGGACTGGGACTTAGAGAAATGGCACAGAAAGAAGAACAGGAGTAGAGATCAGGCAGTGCAGAACTCCTGCCAAGAGCCGCCTACACTGCGGTCAGTGCTCACTGTCTCCAAACTATACCACCACTATTCTATTCGGGGACTGTCCACCTGGCTTCAAACTTCATCATGTCAAGAATTTTCAGGGGGTCACTCCACAAGTACCACATTATCAAAACTAATTAAATAAACTAGAAGGCCCAAAACAAGAAACTGTTTTATATAAGTCTCTGGCACTTGTTTCTGAGTCATTCGGGTAGTAAAAAAACCAGTAAAACTAAAAAGCCCTCTGGTTGTATTTTTCACCAGACTCAGGAAGAATTATTTGGCAGCTAACAGCAATAAGTTCTCATATTTTCCAGCTGGAAGTAACTGAAGAAAATTCCCTTCCCTCTAAAGCATGTTCAGTGGCTTTATTCACCATATAAGGAAAAGGGTGACTGAACATTTCAACTTCACCCTTTTCTTCTAGCACTGCAACACCCATTGGGAGTTAATGCTGTAACTTATTTTACAAATGCTTTCATCTGTGGAAGAACAAAACCATGAAAGAGCATAGTTAAGTTCTGAGGAAGACTAAAGGTCTTGATTTCGTTTTTCTATGGGATAGGATCTTTATATCAAGAATATTTCCAAAGACAGATACAGTTTTTAGCAACTTATTAAAGAACATTTTTTTGTTGTTTTTTTCGAGACAGGGTTTCTCTGTATAGCCCTGGCTGTCCTGGACTCACTCTGTAGACCAGGCTAGCCTTGAACTCAGAAATCCGCCTGCCTCTGCCTCCCAAGTGCTGGGATTAAAGGCGTGCGCCACCACTGCCCTGCTAAAGAACATTTTAAATACTCACTAATGGAGTCAGTTTTTACATAAACTGCTTTCTTAAAAAAAAAAAAAAAAACTGGTAGGAGGAAAAAAGATGTATTTTAAATCTTTTATAGATTTGTTTCTCAAAATTTTAATAAAGTAAAAATTAGTGTATTCCCTGATAGCATTTGTAAGTGTAATGCACATCTTCTTAAACACAGTAAAGTAAGGAAGAGAAAACAATACTGCTGAAGGCAACAATGTGTTCTCATGCACAAAGCACTGCACATGCTGCCCTTGGACTGGCCTAGGTATACGGTATTTTTAAAACCAAGTAACAATTTTCAATAGGTCTTTTGAGCCAGATTATGCATATTAGCATCCCCATTATAATTGCACATGTTGTAGTGCCTCCCCAGAGCACTCGTCAAGGAGCATAAGCAGCACCCTTCCTAAGCAGCAGGTCATCTACGCTCCGTGAACTCAGGAAAGACATGTCACTTTCACTTTAGCACTGATGGCCTCTGCTGTGCACCTTTCAAAACTACAGTGAGTACCTGTCCTGGACGACAGAAACCTTCTAGAAATAAGTGACACAAATGGCTCAAGATAGAATTCTGGAGAAAAGGAAAAAAAGAAAAGTGGAGGACACAGTTACTACTTTGCTTCAAAGGGCAGTGAGTCCTGTGGTTGGAACGTGGGATGCACAGTTAGGCAGCAGAGAAATGCAGCCAGAGATGAGAGAACTTGGGCTTAGAGTGCAGCAGAGCGCTTCCTAGTATGCACAAAGCCCTGCCTTCAAGTCTCAGCATTAAAAAAAGAAGAAAGAAAAAGGCACTGAAGGTAGCAGTAATCATTGCTGCAGGATTCAGGTAAGGGTAAGAAATAGCTTTGCTTTCCTGTTTTATTCTAATAATGTTTAACAAGCACAGGGCAATAAGAAAAATAACACAATCTAAAAATATGAATTGACAACATCATGCTTAGCCAAATATTAAAGGACCAATAAAAACTTCCATTTAAAAGCACAACACATACAGATGTACATGTAGTTCATCAAATACTCCCCACCAAAGAAGGTGTATTTCTCTCAGGAGGGGAGTCAGGGAGATTTACAGACAAGGCATTACCTTAAAGTGCTTAGGGATATAAAACCTGTACCAGACTAATCTGGCCTATGTCAAAGCTCTAATACTTAATTGTTGTGTGACTTGTATGAGTAGACCTCTTAATGTCAGTTCCAGGTCAGTACAAAGAAACAATATGTAGCTTTAGAAGTCTGAGGATTAAATAAGCAAATGGTATAAAATCATACTTAGTAATAGGCCAAATGTGTCTTCAACTTAACTTAGCTAAAAATGATTTTCCTAACTTCCACAAACAAACATTTTTATATTCAGGAAAGACCATTGTTTATCAAGAGATAAAACCCTCACTTAAGGCATATAGAAGTTAAAAGACCCAGGAAACATGCATCAGATAGGGAAGAGTTAAGGGCAGAATTTTGTTCCTCCACTCTATCCTTCTGTGTATCCATGTTACTGCCAAGAGAGGAAAGGTAAACATGACATACTTACTGGTTTCCTAAGGAAGAAGATGGACAAAGCTCCAACTAAAGGCATATCTCCAATCAGGGGCTCCAGGATCACCCGCATTGTCCCATGGATCTGAACTCAGACAGGGAACCACAAGTCAGAAAACATAGCTCTTCAAAGGCACTCCGTGACTTTTAAGCACATGGCTTCACATTTTAATCAAGTATAACCACAAATACAAAATTACTACAAAAACCTCCTAGCTAATAAAACCCCACAGCTTTTCGTTCTGAATATAGCCTAGAAAACTCTAAAATGAAAATTTGAAAAACTTACCTGAATACTTTTCACACCAGCTCTACAAAAATATCTTTTGATCTCCAAATCAATCTCACAGTTTCCTACAAAACTAGCAAGAAAAATTCTGCATTACATAAAGTGAGTGGAATTAATCACCCTCTTAGCTATCTATTAAGATTAGGCATTGCAAAGTATATAATCAGACAAAACGATGGTAAAATAGACACACTCATACTGTAGGCAAAGCCAATTGAAAATGTAGCCAATAGCACAAGATTATTCTCTTACTCTGGGCTTTATGGACACAGTGCTGTCAGGCTCAACACTGCTGTATCACCTGTGACAAATACTGTGCATATTACTCTTACTTCCACTATCCATAAAAACTTTCAATAAATTTAGATACCCAACACATGGGAGGCTGAAGCTGAAGGACTACCAGTGTAACATCCTGTCTCAAAAAACAAAACAAACAAAAATAAGATGGATGAGGATGGAGCTCAGTTGGTAGACTAGCATATAAGAGGCTCTGGGTTTAATACAGTCTTACACAAATCAGGCATCAAGGGTACATTGGATTCTTAGCACGCAAAGGAATAGGAAGGAGAACGGCATCACCCTTATCTACACAGAGGGCTCATATCCTAGCTCAAAAACCAGAACTTTTAAATCATGTAAATATGTACTTTCAAAGAAAAATATGAATAACAATGTGCTATTTCTGGAGCACTCCTTGGATGGAAGGTGTTTTTATGTGTATAACAAACCTCTGTTTAAAGCACAACAAAGGTTATTTTGGCAACACCACCTTTTTCCTTAGTCACAAAAATTCTCACTCAGATGATAAAAGGTTTTATGGTGCTAAAGGTTAGAAACACAAATGTAAAGCAAATGGCTCTTTACTATGATAATGCAAAGCAGGCATTTACTTCCAACATCAACATGAAACTCTAAATGCATTCCACACGGGATGGTGTGGGATTTCATCTGTCTTACCTGAGGTTACCACTGCTATGTCGAAACACCATGACCAAAAAGCAAGTTGGAGAGGAAAGGATTTATTTCATTCACAATTCCATGTAATAGTTTATCTAAGGCAGTGAGACCAGGAACTTAGTCAAGGCAGGAACTGGGAGGCAGGAGCTGATGCAGAGGCTGTGAAAAGGTGCTGTATCACCCTTCTTTTTTTCCCTCTGGAGACAGGGTTTCTCTGTGTAGCCCTGGCTGTCCTGGAACTCACTCTGTAGACCAGGCTGGCCTCAAACTCAGAAATCCACCTGCCTCTGCCTCCCAAGTGCTGGGATTAAAGGTGTGCACCACCACTGCCCGACTCAGCCTGCTTTTTTGTAGAACCTAAGACCATCACCCTAGAGATGGCAATACACACAATGAGCTGGGCCCTCACAGATCAATGACTAATTAAGAAAATGACTAATTAAGACCTGCATACAGCCCTGATCTTATAGAAGTTGTTTTTCAAATGGAGTTCCCTGCTACAAATGATTCTAGCCTGTGTCAAACTGACAAACAACTGCCAGCACAATCCCTATCCTTGCTTCTTGGAAGTAGGGCAATCATAAACCTATTCATGCAAGTCTGGGAATTTAATGAATAACGATCAGGAAGGGTCTAAGCCAGTGGATCTCAACCTTCTTAATGCTGAAACTCTTTAATACAGTTCCTCATGTTGGGTGGCTCCAACCATAAAATTATTTCATTACTACTTCATAACTATTGAGCAATGTCTAAATTCCTAAGACCATAAGAAATATGCTTTCCAATGGTCATGACCCACAGGTTAAGATCTGCTGGTTTAAGTACATGAACAAAATTATTCTCTATCTTGCTGCTAAATTCACCAATAACCTGTTAAAAAACTAAAATGTATGGAAACCTGCAACTGACAGGGGTGAGGAGGTAGGGTACATCTCCAGGATGAGACAGACAATTGGGATAAGAGAGGTGCTCAAGAATCAATAGGGGTGACCTTAGCTGTGACTCACTACATGGGAGATATGGAACCTGAAGAGAGCACCTCCTGTAGCCAGACAGGAACCCCAGTGTAACAATAGAGACACAAACCCACGGACAAAACGTTCCGCCCATAACTTATCCTGTCTACAAGTAATGCAGGCACAGGGAAGGGAGCAGAGACTGAGGGGATGAGCAACGTGAGACCCACCCCATAGGCAGGCCCAGGCCCTAACACTGTTAATGATGCTCTGTTATGCTTGCATACAGGAGCATGTTGACCTCTGAGAGGCTCCACCCAGCAGCTGACTCAGACAGATACACACACCCACAGCCAAACAGTGGATGGAGCTTGGGGGCTCTTAGGGAAGAGTAGGAGGAAGGATTGCAGGTCTTGAAGGGCATAGGAACTCCACAGGCAGATCAACAGAGTCAACTAACTTAGACCCTTGGGGCTCTCAGAGTCTGAACCACCAATCAAAGAACATACACGGGCTGGACCTAGGCCTCCCTGTTCATATGTAGCTGATATGCAGTTGACCTTCATGTAGATCCTAAACAATTGGAACAGGGGACATCCCAAAAGCTGTTGCCTATACATGGGATATGTTCTATCACCTGAGCTTCCTTGTGGCCTCAGTGGAAGAAGTACCTAGCCTCACAGAGACGTGAAGTGCCAGGGTTGGGAGGATACCAAAGGGAGTTCCCACCAGCCTAGAAAAGGGGAGGAGGTAGAGGTGACCAGGAGGGAGGCAGTGATCAGGATATAAAGTGAATAAGAAAAAAAAAATTAAATTAAAAGAAAAGCTGTCATAATTTTTTTTAAATTTCTTTTTAAACCAACATAAAGCCTAACACATGTTTTATTTCCTAATTCTTAAATTTACCCTTAACTTTAACTTTTTTATCTTGCTGCCAATGTAGTTAAGGTCTTTGTCTAAAGTGTACAATATAGTAGAGTACTTATGCTATTCAAGTTGCTTCCTTAACTGATATCCATTAAAGGAATTACTCAAATAATTTATTTAATGCTTAAGTAATGAATGAATACAAGGTATCTATCCCCATGGAGCTTGCCATCAACCTCATGACAGACCTTCTGGGGTACAGCCTAACCTAAGACACAGGTGACCCACCATGGAGCTTGTATCCAGGCCTGCTGACAAGCCTTCTGGGGCATGGATAATGAAAGACACACAGTGTACCTCCCATTTTATTCTGCTGATGAAAGATTTTTACACAAGTATCAAATATTTTTAAAATGTAGATTTTTTTCCCCCATAGTAAAGACACTGAACATTTCTTTCTAAAATAAAAATAACTGGCAAAAAGTCGATATAACTATTAATATTAGTGTACTTTTGAAATTTACAAATGATAAAAATATTATTCTTAGACTAGTCTCAGAAAGGAGTTTGAACTCCTAATAGCCATTTGCCTTGTTTACTCTGAAAGTCTTTTGCTGATGTCTAGGGCTCACAACTTTGGACTAGGCTGCCTGGCCATAGCATCTGAGATCCTCTTGTCTCTGCTTTCTCCATTCTGGGACTACTAATGCAACGCCATGCTCATTTCCTTAGTGGGTCTGGGGACTGAACAAAGCAACCATTTTTCCAACCAACTATCTACCTGTATCATCCTGTTACAAGTGAGATTGTCTTTATTTCCTTTCAGGACTTTTCACTGTTAAAGTACAGAAACGCAACTGACTTAACTGCATTTTGCTATTTTGCTGAATGCATTTTAGTTTTGAGAGGTTTGTTTGTTTTGGTTTGGTTTTTTTGTTTGTTTGTTTGTTGGTTGGTTTTTGTTTTGCTTTGTTTTGTTTTTTCGAGACAGGGTTTCTCTGTGTAGCCCTGGCTGTCCTGGAACTCACTCTGTAGACCAGGCTGGCCTCAAACTCAGAAATCCGCCTGCCTCTGCTTCCCAAGTGCTGGGATTAAAGGTATGCGCCACCACCGCCTGGCTTTGTTTTGTTTTAAAAGACAGGCTCTTACCATGTAGCCCTGGCTGGCTTGGAACTGAAACTTAGTCCAGTCACCTCCAAAGTGCTGGGATTAAATGCCATCACACCTGGCTTTAAAACTTTCTGTGATTTTTTTTTTTTCCTGTAAGGTCTAATTATTTGTAAATACTGCTTTTCAATTGGGATTCCTAGTTTGAACTTTTTATTCTAAACATGTAAGAATACTGAATTTTGTTAAATACATCTTCTGTATCAACAGAGATAACGAAGATTTCCTACTCACTACACCACTTCCTTCTTAAAATAAAGTAGTGTATTTTACAGACTGGTTTTCATATCTGAATCATATTTGTATTCTGGGAATAAATCCTACTTGTTGATGGCATATAATCTATGCTACTAGGTTCATCTTGCTAAGTATTTTGTTGGGAATTTTTATATTAAGGTTCATAAGAATTATTTATTATAATTTTCTTATAGAGTATATACTTTCTTTTCATTTATACATTATTAGAAATTTATTTTATGTGCATGGGTGTTTTGCCTGCACATATGTCTGTGTACCTGGCATGTGCCCATGGAGGCCAGAAACGAGCACTGGATTCCCTGGGGCTGGAGTTACAGATGGTTGTGAGCTGCTATGTGGATGCTGGGAGTCAAACCCAGGTTGTCTGGAAGAGTAATAGCAAGTGCTCTTAACTACTGGGACAGCTCTCCAGCCACATTACATTTAGTGAATGATGGTTGTCTAGACTGTTAGCAACTCAAAGGTCGTTAACATATAGACCTGGAAGAATTTAGTCAAATTACAATGAAGAAAAGCCAAGACATTTATTTTATCCTTCATCTTATACATATTGCTAAATGACAATTATGTGTCAGTAGCCATGGCAAAAACATAACACAAATAAAAACTTACCTAATCTGAAGGTCCAGAATAATTTGTCTTTTGTCTACATTTTCAGTATAAACCTTAACACCATTGACTCTAAGGGGCTGAAACAAGAAATAGCTTAATTTAAAACAGAAAAAGGCTTAAAAGCAAACAAACCTAACAATAAAGCAATAGACACGATAAGGACAAGTTAAACACTAGACTACAAGTATAATTCTGGTTTTATAATATAGTTTAACTTTGACAATTCATTTAGCTTGTATTCTCAGTTTTCTATCTGTGAGATATAAATAATAGTGGCATCCATGTGAGATTATTGTGAGGTTAAATGACACTTAGTGAGGACTCAGTAGAATGAGTAGGGCTGTGTTAGCACATGTAATAAATACATTTGCTTTTACTGTGAAGTCCCCTTCACCCTTCTCTCTTTCTATGTAATCTGATCCTTTTCTTCTACTCTATCCTTATTAATACTTCTCATTATTTTAAATTTATGTTTCACAAGTTTTTAGTTTAAAATTTCCCCAAAACTGGATTTATTTATTTATTTCATGTATGTGGGTATACTGTTGCTGTCTTCAGACACCCCAAAAGAGGGCATCGGATGCCCATTACAGATGGTTGTGAACCACCATGTGGTTGCTGGGAATTGAACTCAGGACCCCCGGAAGAGCAGTCAGTGTTCTTAACTGCTGAGCCATCTCTCTAGTCCCAAAATTGGACTTTTGAGTAGATGAAAAAGAAAAGGTATAGTTGAGCGTGGTACTGCAGGCCTATAACCACAACACTTAAGAAGCTGAAACATAGGATTGTCAGTTCAAGGTCAGTGTAGGCTAAAAAGTGAGACTCTGTCTCCAAAGAATACTTAATATATGGTACAAATAATTGAATATGCAACCACAAAAGACAGATCATAAATACATTGTATTTCTTTTGTACTAAGACTTATTTTTACTTATGTGCATGCTGGGGCCATAAGAGAGTGTCAGATCTTCTGAGTTGAATCCATCGCTGACAGTAAACTAATTGTTCTAGGAATCAAACCTGGATCCTCTAGAAGAGCTTGAACCACTGAAATATCTTCCTAGTCTACAAACTGTATTGAAAGGCCAGCCTGTGCTTCATAGCAAGACTGTCACCAGAAGCCAAAAAACAGACGCAGACACAATAAGAGTAAAGCAACAAGCCCAAGTCCCAAAAAGCAAGAAAAGTTGTTGGGAAGAAGAATCTAAGAAATCTGTCGACTTTCCAGTTGGTCTCCTAATGATCAATTCCCTTCAGAGCCTTAGAGTGGTTACATGCATTCTCAGCAATCCTACTGTGTGCACAAGGAAGGGTACTGCAGAAGGACAGAACTGACCTGCTGACCCACATCCACTTTCGTGAAGCTGAAGGTGCTAAGGTGGGCATTTGCTCCACGCACAGCTGGCTCTATGGTTTCTCGAAAGAGCTTCTCGATAAACTGACAAATAAAGGGCCACATGTGCTTTACAGTCTGAAAGGAAAGGATCTCATGTTAGGTAACTGCTGTGATATATGATACATAATATAGTTGAGTCACTAAGAAAGATTAAAATTATGTAGTCTATTAGAGCCTAGCTTTGAAAACTAAAACAAAAGGAGAAATGGTTTTGTTATTCAAAATCAGTCTTGCAAACTGTGTTCTAAACATTAAGTATTTACTTCAAGAATAAACTACTGATTAGTCAATATGCTGCAGAAATTAGCTCTTTTATTTACCTATTGTGTTTAAACATGTCTACACATCTAATAATCACTGAAAGTCCCATGGCTTCAACTGACTGTAGGGAAAACTTAAACTTTTGATAGGTCTTGAGCTGGAAATGTGGCTCAGTGATTCACTTGCCTCTTGACAAGTGAGGCCCTCAGTTTGATCTCAATACCACAATAAAACTAAACTAAACCCAACAAAAGCTGCATGGACTTCAGTAACTACTCCTGAATTTAATAACCACATGTTACTTGTGCTATAGGGTGATTCCTGTCTAGCTAGGGCTATCATATTGCCTTAGAGATGCTCAAAACTCAAGGTAAGAGAGATCCAACCTAAAGCTTACTGAAAGAAAAAAATCCTTTAAAAGGTATTACAGATTGGTAATTTCTTGGGAGTCATTTTTCTCTTCATAATAATGTTTCCAGAATGATTGCTTGTGATTTCTATAAAGCAGATATGAGCAGCCTCTATTCAAGAAAGAAGGCATAAGGCCAGATGGCAATGCCATGCAAGCACACACATGAATCTTCTTAGGTCGATGACACAACTCTTGTTCTCCTTAAAGGAAAGCTACACACTGCTTGCAACAGTACTCTGGGGAGCAGAAGCCTGCTCATTGCAATCTGAGCTCAATATAACACAAATTCCCAAATATGGGAAGATGGTCTCTGGCCCTCTAAGTCCCACTGAATATTTGGAATATGCTAATCTTACCTTATTTAGCCATTCTGCTCTTTCAGTGTCTGGAAAGTGAACCTGAAAGAGAAAACACACACACATGACTCAATGACTCCTGACAATCATAAACAAAATGACCGATAGGCTACTTTGTGCTTATATAAAACTTCCTTAAAACACAGCTTTGGCATAGCCTCAGAGAGAAGAAAGTAAAATGTGTGGTACCTGACTTGCCACATTCTGTAGGGAGAGAGTTGGGGGCCCACAAATATCACCAGAGCCTTCTCTGCCTCACACCACCAAAGTGAGTACTCCTTAGCATTTGAAACAGAGTATAGAAAAATGTCTTTTAAAAGATTATTTTGATTCCCATTGTTCTGCTAGAAATCTAGACTCAGACCTCAAAATCCATCTCTTGTTTTTGTTTTCCCTTCTTAGCCCTAGCCAGATGACGTCTATGGAAGGGTCATCTCCACCAGTCTGCCCTCTCCCAAATGCATACTGTGATCATAGCTCTCCACAGGGAAGGCCTACATTCTGGAAAAGTTATTGAAAATGCAAAAAGAAACCTACTTTAAAAATAGGTAAAGAATGTTTTCTCTGTTGTTGAAGTTAAAATAAAACATTTTTGCAAAGGAAGCTAGGGCCGTTTTTGGCCACAAGGGAGCTTTCAAAAAAAAGAGTACCCAAGTCGCACATAGTTTGGATTTGGAAATACAGCAGATCACAAGAGACTTTGTACTGGAGACTGAGAAGATATGATGCATATAACTTTCCTGAATTATAAAGAATTCAGTCCAATAATGCTGTTCTCTGGCTAAAGAAAATGGATCAGAAGCTGAACACTATATAGTCTCATGGGAGTGTGGGACTTCCAAGGTTTCTGAGACCCAACTCTACTATCAAGTTTGATTATGAAAACAACAGAAAATGGAGTCTGCCAATCCCTGGACATGGATAGATCACTATCAAGCCATTAATCACGAACAGCTTATACTGGCTCTCAGAAGTCCTGAGTGATTAACTGTTCCCCTGGGGTCTCAGCAAGAGGAAGATAAGCAGGGGTAGTAAAACTGGTAGTGTCATGGCTTCCCTTTGTGTCTACAAACAAGCTAAGTAAGCTTTATTTCCCTTGAACCACATAATATGAAGAATAATATCTGGTTGAAGCATGAAACATGCTAGAGTGAGTAGAAATAGTTATTTCTAAATTAGATAAGCATAAATGCATTGGGGTGGGGTAGGGTATAAAAGCCTTCCAAAATTGAGACAATGGCTTAGAAGTTGGGGAAGACAACATTCAACAAGCTAAACGGTCAGAGTCAGCGAACTGCTGTACTTGTTTGCTTAACTCTAGATGCTACGCTCTGTCATCAAAGGGACAAATTTTAACCCAGGTCAAACAAGTGTATGAGAAAGGGCTGCATTTTCCTTAAGAGACAGGATGAAAGTTCATTGATTACAATGAGGTGAGCAGACAGTCTTGTTAGACTTATCAAAGTAGGTCACAAGATTAATTCACTTGTAATCAGTACACTGTCATTTCTTTGCATTACTTTGAGGCAGTTTAATAGTCAAATCAGGATCTGGACAGTGAGTGGCAGGCAGTGCAATAAAGCAGGTGTTTAGATCCTTCTAACGTATTGTGAGGCTCTCTCCCATTCTCCCTCTAAACCAACCAACCAATATAGGTAAATAGTGAGCATCTTCTGCTCGCTGTCACAGAAACTTGTGCAGTGTAGATGTACCCTACTTCCTATAATTTCAGAGTAAATACCATATTGCCTTTTCCGTAGGGCCTAACTCCTGAATATTCTTGCCCTTTAATGTCTGACTGTCCTCACCTGCATGCCCCAAAGGCCTCTCCTTGCCTGGCCTCCCAACTACTAAATTTAGCTAACAGAACAATATTCTAGAAAACAGGAACTTCCTTTTCAAGTCACTTTACTGAAGACTTTGATGCCTGAATGTTTATCAAATAATTTTAACTTCCTTAGCTTGAGCTTCAAAGGCAGTGAGTGCAGTCACATTTTCTCTGGGTCACAGCTCAAAGACCCACCTTCATATATCCTGTTTAGTACTGCCAGAGCAGCCATGGCTGTAGACATGGAATGATGTTCTTCCTCATCTTCTTCTCCTGTCAGCCCTTCCCTAAGAACCAGCTCACTTTAGTTTTTGTCAGCTTCCCACACAACACTTTACAACCTAAAGACCAATCAGTCCTCCACTGACAGTGCTGCAACTCTCTGTATGTCAGCATTTGTCACAAAATGACAGACAGCATATTACACTAAACCATATTTGTAAATACCATTAAATGAACTTCTGGGTTCCAATAATGTCTTTGAAAAGTTTAAGGAGGACTATACCCTGTAATACAAGCTACAACCCAATTTCCAACCAATAAAAAGTGATTAATAGGGACTATGGAATCTTAAAATAGTTTGTGTAGACATATATGTGTATGTTTATATTTGTGGCTCTGTACATGTGTAAATATGTAAATACATGAAATATATATAAATATATACATAGAGTACAAAACTATGTACTGAACCAGGAATGAAAAAACAAATTTTGATTTTTCTTTTCTGTTGTTACAGTTTAATTCTTTATGACAACCAAAAATTAATTTGCTAATCACTACTTTAAGATCAAGAAATGTTGCAAGCTAGGTGTTGGTATATATCTACAATATGAGCACTAAAAGAGACAGGAAGGGATAAGCCTGGGTTGCTAAGGAGATACTGTCTCAAATCAAAAGGGAGAGAAGGAGAAAACAAAAGAAAGTGTGAACCCTTGTGAGCCCTGACTTTCCTCACAGTGGGTTTTGATACTGGATGACTATTTACTGAACACATGTTGAACGTTCTACCTGAAGAACTTATGTATATATCATTTAGAGACTTGCATTGGAGAGGGAAGAGCACTTTTTAGGGATCTGATGTTACCTGGATGGTTCACTAATATTCCACAATTAGACAATATGCATGTTTAACACCACACACATATGTGCACATATGTACAAACACACACACACCCCACCCCATACACATACATGGTCCCTGACCCTGTCCTTGACATGTAGCTCCTAAAGTCCTTTGTAGACAAGGATGCTAATGAAGGATGCTAACAGAAAGCAAAGAAAAAAAATTAAAGGGACATGAGAATGAAAAGAGCCATCCCCTCAACCTGAATCTTGTTTGAGTAATTCATCTGTTTAGAGTCAAGAATTTAAACAGAACCAAAGAAAACTCTATACAACTGCTTGCAAAACTGACTAAACTACCACAAGTACCAATCTTACAATCAAAACCTAACACAAACCTTTGTAACCTTTGACTTTCAAAATTTTAGAACTCCTTTTTCATCTGTAAACCTAAAAAACAATATGCCCCGTAAACCACCTTAAAGCCTCACTTGAAAGCAAAGAAAATCCTTTAGATAACAGAAGTAAATGTAGCTTAAACTTAGTTTTTAAACCTTATTTAATCTTTAAACTTGTTAGAAAGTTATATATTCCAACCTTCTTACTGCTTCAACTCTTGGGTGTATAACTTTGATGCCTGCACTCTAACATGTACTCTCCTCTACTTACTGAACTCAACTTTACCTCAGACTGAATAATCCTAACTGAATCTGGAGTAGCAGGAAGTCAACACCCTGGCAGTGTCTCAGTAGAGGCTGCTGAAGGTAAGTCAAGCTGCAGCACTGGCAGGGAAGAGTTGTATCTAGGAGAACCTTTTGTTTCATTTTTATTTTTTGAGACAGGGTCCACCTGTGGATCCCTGGCTGGCCTGTTGCTCACTGTCAAGACCAACCTGTTCTTGAATTCACAGAGATATGCCTGTCTCTGTCTCCCAAGTGCTGAGATAACGTGTATGTACTCCATCCCCAGAACCTTTTGTTTTAAATTTGATCTTTGTCTTAGTCAGGGTTTTTATTCTTGCACAAACATCATGACCAAGAAGCAAGTTGGGGAGGAAAGGGTTTATTCAGCTTACATCCACATGGCTGTTTATCACCAGAGGAAGTCAGGACTGGAACTCAAGCAGGTCAGGAAGCAGGAGCTGATGCAGAGGCCATGGAGAGATGTTTTTTGCTGGCTTGATTGCTTTTCCTGGCTTGCTCAGCCTGCTCTCTTATAGAACCCAAGACTTCTAGCCCAGGGATGGCACTACTCTTTTGATCACTAATTGAGAAAATGCCCCACAGCTGGATCTCATGGAGGCATTTTTCCAACTGAAGCTCACTTCTCTGTGATAATTCCAGCCTGTGTCAAGTTGACACACAAAACTAGCCAGTACAATCTTTGACCCTGGATTTCACACTTAAAGCCCCTAAATACTCTTGAATTTCCTGATAGACAGGTACATCTCTTCTTCCAATCAGGTGACTCTTGCTGGACTCCTAGTTTCAGGATAGGGTTAGATGAAATAAGGGAAGATCTTCCCCCTTTACTCTACTAGGGGAAGTGGGTAGAGGTTGAGTCAATCATCAGTGGAATATGATTTAATCAATCAGAGCTATTTAATGAAACATCCTTTGTAACTATTTAATGAAGAAAAGGACAGGGTTGTAAAGATCCCAGCCTGCACAGCATGTGGGCTTTCCTGGAGGGGACACTGAAGTTCTGTGTCCCTCCCAGACCACTCCCTATGTATCTCGTCATCTGACTGGTTGTCTATATGCTTTTCAACAGCCCTTACAACAAAGCAGTAAACAAATCCCTAAGCTCTACAAGACATTCTAACAAATGAACAGCATTCAAGATAGGAATTGTAGGTACCCATGGCATACATGACACCAAACACACACAGCAATTTACTACATGCAACTGGGAAGAGAATTGAGGGATGGAGTTCTTAGTTTGTAGCACCCAATACCAACTTCTGACAATGTCAGAAACAAACTTAAGTATAGGAAACCCATAAAATGCCTGCTAGAGAACTGCTTGGTTATAGGGAACCCCTCCACCCACCACATTTGATGATCTGAGGTAAAGTATTCTACTGAATATGAGAGTAAGAAAAGGGTTCAAAAGTTTAAAATTTTCATTGTATTAGACCAAACAGAGGGGAGAGGGAATAGGGGAGAGAGGGAGAATAGATTAGAATGAGTATCTGTGGCTGACCTGGAGAAGGAAGAAAGAATATGGACAAATTGGAAAATATGCTCTGGCTGTGATAAGGAGGGCTGGTTTTACTTTATAGGCAATAGTGCATTGTTCAAATGCTTGGCAGGGAAGCGTGTGCAATAAGGAGATTCTCTACTGTGCTCATTTTCCTGAAAGTAACAGAACACCTGCTCAAAGGAGCCTGCAACAAGCAAGCTGACCTCCAAAGCTAGCATTTACTTGAGACTTCTACAAAGACACTCAATCTTTCTGAGGTTTTAATTTACAAGCCAGTACTTCAAATTATCAAAGAAATAAGAAAGGTAATACATCAAATGTAAAGAAAGTAAATCTGATTCTTAATTTTAAATTCTCTTCACTAACTTTAAAAATCTGTTTCTAACTAATACATATTCATAAACATTTGCTTGTTCTGCACAAAACTGAATTTAAAGCAGCAGAAGCACAGGGCAGGGAGGGAAAGCCACTAAGATACATAGATAACAAAGTATGTTACCAAGTCATACAAAATGCACAAACACAGAACATATGATCTGATCCTCCAAGTAAAAAGTAAAAAAAAAATTTCAAATCACAAGTTTACTTAATTTCAGTTTCAATTACAAAATAACTTTTATATTATCTTTGTGAAACATAATCACTGTAATATTAACCATGTTTCTATTATATCTAAGAGTTGATACTACTCAAAAAAAATCTTTTAATGCTATATTTAAAAGATCAAAGGTTTATTTTGGATTCTAATATGCTATTGATATTACCAAGTTGTTTTATGTAGAAAAACTAAACCAAATACACAAAAACTGAGCATGTTAACCGAACCCAGGAGCTCTACATAAAATACCTAATTTAATGCTCACAAAGACCTTTTGAAAGACCAAATGACTGAGGACAAAAATTTCAGATCCTGGGGACTCTGAGGTCCTTTGATCACATAAATTTATAAATAGTCAAATTTTTCTAATTGAATATTTTCTCATTTTTGAACATTAACAATGTAATTTTGATAATCTTTAGAACTAAACTAAAATAATGTTTTCTTTAAACATTCCCCTTAAAAGCCAACATTAATAATCAGCATTTGCATAGATGGCATAGAATTTCCATCCCCTAAACACATGGAAGAAATTATAACTGCAATAGCACAGCACGTACTTTCCTGGGAAAGATACACTTTAAAACCCATTAGTATTGGTGTTGTTGATGCACACAGTATAAATCAATCCCACTGTCTCACTTGTTTCTGTTATAGGTGATCCTATTGATTTAGTACCTATAAATAATTAAACAGCTCAATAAAATGATCATTTTACTAGCCAGATGACATTAATCCAATGGTAAATTGGCCAATCAAATTACTTCACTCATATTCTTCTTCATTTCAAGGAAGAGGACTGCCGACCATCTGGCACAGCAGCTGGTTTTGGGGAAGCACCGGGCATCATCAGCCTGACTATGAGCAGAGCTCTCTGCTCACACCTCAACTGCTCTATCTCCAGCCCTAAAACACAGCTGGGCGACAAGTTCACACACCATCTGTGCCAACTAGTTTTTAGGTCAACTTGACTGACACAAGCTAGTTACCTGAGAGGAGAGAACTCCAATTAAGAAACTGCCTCCACAAGATAGGGTTATAAGCAGACATATAGGACATTTTCTTAATTAGTGATTGATGAGGATGTAGCCCATTATGAGTGGTGCCATTCCTGGGCTAGTGAGCCTGGTTCCATAAGAAAACAGGCTGAACAAACCATGAAGAGCAAGCCAGTGAGAGCACCATTCCACGGCCTCTACATTAGCTTCTGCCTTCAGGTTCCCATCCTGTTTAAGTTCTTCCTTGATGTTCTCAGATGATGAACTGTGATGTGGAAGCATAAGCAAAATAAATCCTTTTCTCCCATGTTGCTTTTGGTCATGGACTTTCATCACAGCCATAGTAACCCTAAAACACCATTTTAATGCAATAACCACCCCATAGCATATGGAAGATCCTACTAAAGTATGTAAACCAAAAGATTTAAGTACTTTTGTTTCTCTGCCCTCCTAGCATAGTCTTAAAAATAAGTTAGTAGATGAGTAACTTAATCTGGGTTTTATTGTTACAATGAAACAGCCTGCTTTTTTACAGATTCCACAACACCAGCCGGGAGATGGCACCATCCATTATGGACTAAGCCTTCCCTCACTGATCACAGTCTTTACAAATTAAAATTTCAGACTCTTTAAAATACCTAATAACTCTAAAAATCCAAAATCTCTTTTAAAAGATCAAGGCTTTTCAACTGTGGGTTCCTATAAAGAATTGAAAGTAGATTAAATACCTTTTTCAAGAGGGAAGAACTAGGACATAGTCATAATCTGAACCAAGCAAAACTAGACAACACTATAAATAACTGAGTGTCCAATGTCTAGAATCTACACTCAATCGTCTGGACTTCTCCAAAGGGCTTGGGTCACTTCTCCAGGTCTGCCCTTTGAAGCACACACAGCTTGTCTTCTACGTTCTGGCTGGCTCAACTCCACTGCTGCTGCTGTTCATGGTAGTTGTCCTATGGTACTGGCATTTCCAAAACTGCTGGGGTCTTCTGCTTCACTGGACTGCACTTTCCCAATAACCTCTCATAGGCTATCATCATGGTGCCATGCCTCAACTTCTCTACATGACCCTTCACTCCTGGGTCTTCCACTGTCACTTAAGCTGCACCTTCACCAATGGCCTCTACTGGCCTCTCAGAGTGCCAAGTGTTGAAGATTGATGATAATGCTTTGAATCTGTGTGTCCAGACTCTGAAAGACCTTGTCCCCAACTGTTCTTGATTTATCAATAAAGATGCCAGTGGCCAATGGCAAGGCACAGGGCAGGACACTTAAAAGTTGTGTGGGAAGGAGGCAGAGACAAATCACCAGGCCTGGGAGAAGAAAAGAGGAGCACAGTAGCGGCAAGAGATAAAGTTAACCAGCCATGTGAGTTTTTGGGTAGGTAGCCACTGGCCGCTTCCCCATTGGGTCTGGGTGGCAGGGGAAGGTTTAAGGGTATCCACCCTATAAGGTAGCCAAAGCATTTTAAAGTAACTGGTGTGTGTGTGTGTGTGTGTGTGTGTGTGTGTGTGTGTGTGTTTTCCATTCAAGGATCCGAGATAGCTCCTGGATGGAGGGGTGTGTGCAACCAGGAGGGAGCACAAAGTGGTGCAACCAAAAACTTGCCCACAACAGCCAAGCCTCAGATACTCTCCATGATCTCTTCATGCCTTCAAATCCAGTACCACCAGGGTGACTCTTATACAGTACTAAGTCTGTCAGCCAACACAAGGTACAAACTTGGCTCTCTTTGGAACACAGCTTCTCTGTTCTCTCAGAAAACACTTCTCAGATTTCACCAGTGATGTTGGTCTCTTCTTAATCACTGCTGATTTCTTAGTTCCAGCTCACCTGCATCAATTCTCCCAGGAACGTAAACATTTCACTTTAGTAGTTCTTGGTATCTCCACAGCTTTTCTAACCTGAAGTTCCAAAGTCCTTCTACAATCATCTCCGAAACATAGTCAGGTCTGTCACAGTAAACCTTGCCATGCTGGTGTCAACTTGTTTTAGTCAAGGTGTTATTGCTCTGAAAAAACACCAGGACCACCAGCCCAGACATGGCACCATTCACAATGAGTTGAGCCCTCCCTCATTGATCACTATTAAGAAAATGTATTTTAGCTAGATCTCATGGAGGCATCGCCTCAACGGAGGGTCCTTCCTTTCTGATGACTAACCTGTGTTAAGATGACACACAAAAAACAGCCAGTACAATAAGACAAGCCAGGTCAACAGAACCATGAGTTTAAAAAAAGACCACAAGACTACTATTTTTTTCTTAACATTTTTATTTATGTGTATATATTGTGTCTGTAGTATGTCATGTATGTAGGGATCTACAGAGATCAGAAGCTGAAGTTACAGTCAACTGGGAACCATACCATGTTGGAACTGAACTGGGTCCTCTAGAAGAGCAGCAAGTAACTTCTAAACTATTTCCATAGTTCTCAAGACTCCTCTTTTTATTTTTTATTTATTTATTTATTTATTTTGGTTTTTCCGAGACAGGGTTTCTCTGTATAGCTCTGGCTGTCCTGGAACTCACTCTGTAGACCAGGCTGGCCTCGAACTCAGAAATCCACCTGCCTCTGCCTCTGACTCCCAAGTGCTGGGATTAAAGGCGTGGGCCACCACTGCCTGGATTTTTTTGGTTTTTCAAGACAGGGTTTCTCTGTATAGCTCTGGCTCTCTTAGAACTCACTCTATAGACCAGACTGGCCTCAAACTCAGAAATCCACCTGCCTCTGACTCCCAACTGCTGGGATTAAAGGCGTGGGCCACCACTGCCTGGCTAAGACTCCTCATCTTTAGTAGATACATCACAAAAGAATATTTTAGGTCAATGGATACCTGCATTTTAATATACCTGTACCTTACTAAGTATACTATAAGCCTTTCAGAAAACCTGTAATCATAGAAGCATACATACATTTAGAAGCACACTGCATACTTCAGGCTCATTCCAACAAGGGCCGCCACATAGAGAATTTAGTTTGATACGATGTTAACTAGAGATATTTTAATATTTTAAATAGTTAGTAAAATTTGCCTGCATATAAACTAGTCTTAAAATCTATGCAAATAGAGAGGGTATTTAAAGAAAGTTAAAAGTGCCCAAAATATTTATCTACATAACAAAACAGCCTAGAGGAATGGAGTCTGGTGTCCCACACCAGCAATTCCAGCAACGAGGAGGCCAAGTCAGAAAGGCTGCTCAAGATCTAGTGTTAGAACTATTAAAGAAGATGAGAGGTCAAGCTACCAGTGGAGGCATAGGAAATCTTCCTTCCTTTGCCTTCCCAGCTGGTATACAAGCAACCCAACATCTACAATTCTCTTCCCTTTGCTTTCCAGGTGCAAAAGATATAAGAAGACAAGTGCATCTCTGTATGTCCTGTGGGCTACACCAGACAGAAAAAGGAATAGAGATCTAGGGCCTGGAGAAAAACAGCAAACACAAAGCAGACAAAATGCCCATACACATAAAATAAATAAAGTTGTTTTTTTTAATCCACACGGTTATAATTTTGTTAGTGGTCTGTGTTATGGTAATATAGACTTTGGTCACTACAAGCATGTAACCTGACACACTCAATACCCTTCTTAGGCTGCTTCCAAACCAAGAACATTCAAAATTCTTTCTATGTACTTAGCTACTTAGGAGAAATTTCACTAAGGCATGTGAAACAGCATGAACATCTCTCAAGTCTTTATCTGAGACCATAGGTGACCACAAGCACTCTATTATAGTCTCACAAACTCGCAAACAGAGTTAAGGTCAAAATTTGACTTTCCTATGTTACTGCAAACTGCAAAGGTCTGAATCAAGGACTAGTTGCTTAAGATGACCAGCAGGCTGAGCTTGGGAGGGAGGTGTAGCTCTGACTCCTGATAGCTGGAGGAACAGGAGGTAACAGAGAGAAGGTGTCTGCTATATACCAGTGTGTTCAAAGCCATTTGCTAAGAAGTATTCATCTTTGATAATTCACTATGTCTTTGTATATGAATAACAAATGCCTATTTTAAGGAAACAGTAGAATATAATTTAAAACTAGGTAACTCCTAGTATAGTTTTACAAGATGTACAAATTATCTGAAAGCCAATTATATTCAGGGAGAAGGCTCTCACTATATAGCTGAGACTGACTCAAACTTGTGATCCAATTGGTTTAGTTTCTAAGTGCTGGATTATAAATTTGTGCCAGCGCATGCTTGGCTGAAGACTAACTCATATCTCAGTAATAGGTAGTACACGAAATTTCATATGTACATCTGGCATACATAATTCATAGAACTGCTTATTTTTAAGGCATTTAATATTTCATCATATGTATGGCATGACAGCAAAATCTAAGCCAGGACTGATGATATTCAACGGTAGAATCAACACAATGACAGCTTATAGCTTATAGCCAAGGGTACCAACTCAACCATTTAATGATGTCACTTTTTTTAAGTCAAAGCATATTTTAACAAAATTTTTAAAATCTTTAGACATCCTTTTGTCACTACTAACAGAAAGTCACACAGTTATTTGATAATCTTGATTTAAACTGGGATTTTGGCATCAGCTACATCAATATCAAAGAGGAATCCTGTCTTCAACACAGATAATCTGGTTGGTTTTTAAAAATCCAAATCAAATACTGCTAGGCAACTGGACACACTTATGTTTTGACTAGAGTGAATCAGAAGATGGATATGCAATTGTAGCACCACACATTTTCATTGCAATAAATTCAGCTTTGCTATTAATATATATGTATGAGTATGAAAACAGGATTAAGATCCTTTATAATTAAGATAAGCACAGGAAAGCATAACTGTATCCCAATCAGAAGTCACATCAAGCTTAAGTTCTACAGGAGCTAGACTCTGATAGCTCAGTGGTTAATACCACTGGCTCATCTTCCAGAGAACGTAGGTTTGATTGCCAGTACCCACATAGAGTGGCTCAGTACTGCAACTCCAGTTCAAGGAAGCTGATGGCCCCTTCTGACCTCTACAGATACCCACATACATTATGATGTACAGATTGACAGATATACACATATGTGAATAAATAAAATTAGATCTTTAAAAAAAATAGAAGGTGGGTGTGGTGGCATATGCTTTTAATCCCAGCACTCAGGACGCAGAGGCAAGTGGATCTCTAAGAATTCAAGGCTAGCCTGGTGAGGCTACATAGTGAGTTCCAGGACAGCCAGGATATAGAGAGATTCTGTCTCAAAAGCCAAAGACTAACAACAACAACAAAAGGAATACTAAATAATGACCAAACTTCAACTTCAGGAAAAAGAATAATAAATAGTTTGTGTACATCTTAATCAATTTCTTATTTCAACTTTTACTGAAAATTTGGTAGTCTATTCATTATACATGCATAATTGCATGTAGAAACCAGGATTAGATCATAAGAGCTTTGCAACAGAATTGAAAAAAATAGATATTTGGTTTTTGTTGCTAGTCCCTGATAGCTCCCAAATCCATGGAATGTTCTGTGTGGTATCATAAACAGAAGCATCTTTTGTTCTAATTGGGAGGTATGGTAATTTAAACAAGAATTGCCCCCTAGGCTTGGTCACCAGAAGTGCTGGGACCAGGTGGTGGAACTGTTTGGGAAGGATTAAAGCTTTGCTTTTCAGTTAACTGTCCTCTCCTCCTCCCTCTCCTGAGCACGCTCGCTTGTGCTCTCCACCCCACCCCCACCCCCCGCCACCTCTCTCCAATCCCTGCCTCATGGCTGTGGATCAGATGTGAGTTCTCAACCTCTGCTCCAGCTCCATGCCTGCCTGCTGCCATGCTCCCTTGCCATCTCCTTCATGGACTACTCCTCTGAAAGTGTAAGCAAGCCCCCAGTTAACTGCTTTCTTTTATAAGTTGTCTTGATCACAGTGCTTTGATGTGGCAATAGAAAAGTAACTAGGATAGCTGACTCCTGGTAGGTTTTCAAATAGCTCCAGGAACATTGGGCGCTTGAATGATCAAACAGACCTAGAGAGCTGGGGCTTAAAGCTCCACTCCCAACCACTGTAACTAGAGGGATGGAGCCAAAATAATACCCAAAGGCCAGTGATGAAGTCAGTCCTGCCTATATACTAGTACCACATGGGAAAAGCCATTTCTGGGTCCAGAAAGCTTCAGGTTGTTAAAATGCACAGGGATGCTAGAAGGGTGGTGTGCATAAAGAGAACAAAGAGACTCCATGCCACATCTCAGTATCTGTCTCAAATGTTATCTCTTCTGCCTGGCTATTCCTGCAACATATCCTCTATGAGAAACCAATGAAAGTCAATAAAATATACTTTTCTAAGTTCTATGAGCCATTTTAGAAAATGTTCAGACAGGAAGAGGGATTTATTTGGGGGTTTTTGTTTGTTTGTTTGTTTGTTTGTTCGTTTGTTTTATTGTTAAGAACCCTGAGCATAAGAGCTGGCTGGAAAGTAATATGAGTAGGCTGGCCACCCAAATGGTGAAGAGACACAGAGAGCTTGCCTCTGCACTTCCCTGACCTAGAGAAGTTAATGCTCCTCCCCTCCCACTTCATAGGATCTCTGGCCTTTGGAGAAGGCCCAGCCTGGCTCCTGGAATATTGCAACTCCCCTTTTCCCCTTTCATGGCAGTACTCCCTTCCTTCTGACGATGCCCCGCCAGAAAGCACCATACCAAAGCCTCAGCATTGAGGCCAACACTCTCTTTGATTGATAACCAGTGTTTCCCTAGAAGGAAGCAGAGACCTATATCCTTGAAATAATAGAAAGTCCATTCTTGGACTATGGGAGAAGGGCAATTAAGTGTTCCCAGACAGCTGTGACGAGGTTGTAAAAATACATTAGCTTCTGATAATGCAATAAGTTATTTTTCCCAGATCAGGAAGGTCCCTCTCTAGCTGTATGGTTCCACCCTGCTGTCTGAACAAACATTATCAGGGTTGAAGGATAGCACTCCCATTATCACCTCCCCAGTCAGGTAACCCCAAAGTTCAAGGATCCTAGCTTAATGCATATGCACACGCGCGTACACACACACACACACACACACACACACACACACACAAAATGCATCACATTCCTTTTGTTTGTTTGTTTTTGAGACAGGGTTTCTCTGTGTAGCCCTGGCTGTCCTGGAACTCATTCTGTAGATCAGGCTGGCCTCGAACGCTGGGATTAAAGGCATGTGCCACCAACCTGCACAGTGGGGAAGGCTTGTAATCTGAGACTGACTCGTGTAATAAAGGCTTTCTTTGTTTTTACATCGGACTTGCAATTCCAATGTTCTTCTGGGGTTCCCAAGAACTGGACATAACATTGGCAATTGGTATCCGAAGCTGGTTAATCCCATGGAATGAACCTGTGAGGTCTGCCACTAACTCTGAGTAATACCACTGCGGAACTGAAACCCAGCCACCACCTACAGAGAATTAGTTGTTGGGTGAAAAAAAAAAAAAAATCTACAGAAATGCTGTGCTTTAAGAGCTCAAAATAAGCCCTTAAAGGTTTTTTGTTTTTGTTTTGTTTCTTCGAGACAGGATTTTTCTATGTAGCCCTGGCTGTCTTGGATCTCACTCTGTAGACCAGGCTGGCCTCGAACTCAGAAATCCATTTGCCTCTGCCTCCCAAGTGCTGGGATTAAAGGCTTGCGCCACCACTGCCCGGCAAAGGTTTTTATTTTTAAATAATATACAGAGGTTACAAAAGCACTTCCCCAATGGCTATTACTACAAGAAAGGCAGGAAATGCAATACCAGCCCTCTTACCTATTCATCAAGTGTAACTACCACCAACATCAAGGCACAGAACTTTCCAAATTCCATAAATAGTCCCTCTGGATGCTCCTTTACACATGCACCATTTTCACTGTCCCCTACCACTACTGGTAAACATTAATCTGTTCTTTATTTCTAAAATCTCACCATCTTGAGAACTACATATATTTAGAACCACACATTTGGTCCCTCTGAGACTGACTGTACTGGCTAGTTTTGTGTGTCAACTTGACACAGGCTGGAGTTATCACAGAGAAGTGAGCTTCAGTTGGGGAAATGCCTCCATGAGATCCAGCTGTGGGGCATTTTCTCAATTAGTGATCAAAGGGGTAGTGCCATCCCTGGGTTGGAAGTCTTGGGTTCTATAAGAGAGCAGGCTGAGCAAGCCAGGAGAAGCAAGCAAGCCAGCAAGAAACATCTCTCCATGGCCTCTGCGTCAGCTCCTGCTTCCTGACCTGCTTGAGTTCCAGTCCTGACTTCCTCTGGTGATCAATAGCCATGTAGAAGTAAGCTGAATAAACCCTTTCCTCCCCAATTTGCTTCTTGGTCATGATGTTTGTGCAAGAATAAAAACCCTGACTAAGACACTGACCTTCTGTGTAGCACAATGTCTTAGGTCTGCCCTGAGTCAGCAGTCTCCAGCACAGCCATATCCACTGGAAATGGTGAAAGTCATGAAACTAGCTCAGCTGTTTGACACAGTTCTACCACAGCTGAGTGGATTGCTATAATCAGTGTTCTTCATTCTCTAACTTTTGAGTATTTAAGTCTCTGCGTGTTACATTCTTGGGGACTTTCGGCATTATGATTCATTTTATGTTGTTCTTTGCCTGCTGTCCTCACTCTCCCTGGCAAGTCCATTCCTTCACTGGCATTAGAGCCTACTTCTCTGAGATTCCCGCGTATGCTAAAGACCAACTGGAACACCCAGCCTAACGAATTCAACAACTTCTGGATTCTTGGACTTTCCATTGGTAAACAGCATTGCTATACTATCTGAACCATAGCCTGTAAGTCACTCTAATAAATCTCCTTCCTACATCTATATATAGATTCATTCTGTAAGCTTTATTCACCTAGAGAATCCTAACTAACACACCTCCTAATCCTTCCCATAAGTTCCACTAACTGGTGATTAAAACACTCAAATACATGAGGACCATTCTCATTCAAACCACCACAACACTATTTTTTATTTTCGTATAGGGAAATAATAATCTTTTTAAAAATACTGTGGCAAAACATGTGTAACATAAATGATCATTTTAGCCATTTTAAACTAAATAACTGACATCAAATACATCTTATTTATTAACTCTTAAATCCTGAGACAGATGGCTGAGGTGCCTATTTTACATATCAAAATGGAGCTGGTAGCCAGGTTCTCCCTGCATCTCTAAGTCCCTACCTATTAGAGGGTATGGCTAGCAAACCCAACCCCTTACCCTAAACTTCTCCACCCCAGAAGCTGGGCTGCCCTTCCCTATATAATCCAACCATTTTGGTTTCCTGGTCTTTTCATCTACCCTTTACATCCCTGGCCTCTTGCTCTGGGTCTCCCCTTTCCTCTCTCCCCTGTCTTCACATGGGCTAGCTCAGTCTGGTCATATTCATTCGAGATTTTCCAAGATGCCCCTGCCTCTGGCTATGTTCTCCTTTTTGCCCACAATAAATTTTAAATTTTCTCCTCCACTGTACCTAGGACCAGTCACATCCTTTCCTCTTTTATTTCTCTTTATCTCCTTTTTAATTCTTTTTTCATTTATCTGGTACCAAAACCTGGGATCAAAACAGGCTTTTTATCATTCACTACTATTGTGCAACTCCTACCACAAATCATCTCTTAAAGTCTTTTTCATCTTACTACGGCTTATTAATTTTAATCAGGTACTTCCTAAAACATAATAGAACCAAGTAAGTATTGCTAGAGAACAAGAAATATATTATTAGCCTAATTCAGTACTAATCAGACATTTAATTATCTATTTGGTGCTGAGGTGAGTCTTACTGATAAGTGGGGAAGAGAACCACACTACTTATCTTCCATGTTGGTTAGTCACAACAAGAGTATACAGTGAAACAATAAAGATGAAACGTGCATGTGAACAGCTCAGGTCTCTGTCTCTCTGTCTCTCTGATACACACACACACACACACACACACACACAGACCCCTAAAAACACTGTTAGGTGTTTTCTAACCAGGAAGAACTTGAGTGCTAACTCCAGAAAAGGGTCTGTTAGCACGGTGAGTCAGCATTCTCTGGCTATTCTCCTAGAAGTTTAGTTAAAAGGTTGAGAAAACCAGATAAATGAGGCTGAAAATGATAAGCTAAAGGGGGTGGGAGTGCGGGGGGGGGGGGG
>JADRCD010144580.1:0-22123 GCA_019843815.1 Montemys delectorum
TAATATCTTAATATAAAAATTAATATTACCAACATATCCTAATCGATTGAAATACAAAAATATGAGGAATTAGAAATTTATTGACTGTCATCCAATGGTCTCTCTAATTTGGTAATTGAAGAAATAGGTCCAATATTATACAATCCATATACACTTTCAGCTTGTTCATGACAGTGTCTTGCTGTGTACAACATAATGGTCTTCAGATCTTGCTTCTCCTATTTCAGCCTCTCTATTAATAGTATTGTTTATTTCATGTTTTTACACTATACTATGTTTTTCAGAACAGCTTACATATTTTAAAGGTATTTATATACCCAAAAGAAATGTAGAAAATTAAATTGAGCTGGGGTTTGTAAGAGAACAACAAAGAGTAAGACTGAATGCTTTGCTTGCCGTTTGTAACATCAACATAAAGAGCAAAACTACACCCTAGAAGAAGCAAGAAGGTAATCTTTCAACAAATCCACACAAATCTAATTCCACCTCTTACAACAAAAACAACAGGAAGTGACAATTACCTTTTCTTAATATCTTAATATGAAAATTAATATTACCAACATATCTTAAGCGATTGAAATCCAAAAATAGGAAGAATTAGAAATTTGTTGATTGTCATCCAATGGTCTCTCTAATTTGGTAATTGGAGAAATAGGTCCAATATTGTACAATCTATATATACATTCAGCTTGTTTGTGACAGTGTCTTGCTGTGTACAACACAAGGGTCTTGAAATCTTGCTTCTCCTATCTCAGCCTCTCTATTAGTAGTATTGTTTAGTTCATGTCTTTACACTATACTATGGTTTTCAGAACAGCTTATATATTTCAAAAGTATTTATATACCCAAGGGAGATATAGACAATTAACTTGGGAGGTGGCTTGTAGGAAAGAGAACAACAAAGAGTGAGACTGAATGCTTTGCTTGACATTTGTAGCTTTTGTATCAAGTTTGAAGAAGAGGAGTTTATAAGTTACTCTTTCTCTGAGATGAATGCTTTTCCAAATTATCACAGCCAATGAACCAGATTCTTATCCTCACCTAATGTCTGTACCATCCTCCAAGCAGAACCATTGTTCATTGAAACAGTTGGTGAATGACTTTATGGATAGACCATCTTAATACATACACCATTTCTTAAATGAATGTAACCTGTTCTCTGTGGACTGAGAATAAAGTCACTCACTCAAGTCAAATAGCTTTGACCATAGCAGGAAGTCGCTATCCAAAAATCGTGCCTACAATTCATTTCTTGGTGCAGCAGAACTATCAACTCTCAGCTTAGCTACGGTGGACATAAAATCCTTTGGTGATGTGGGGGTCATTGAAGTACAGCCTTATTACAATGAAATCCAATGTCTAAAAATTGTTCTTATTTTGGACTTGTACCACAGTAAGAGCCAAGATTTTAAACTCTACTAAATACAAAACAAACAAAAAGACTCTATATATTTATGTTCATTTAAGAAAATACTAGTAGTGATGTATTATTTTGAAGTATACAGTTAATATGTTTGTAGCTATTTAAAATTTATATTGAGAAAAATGTATTTTCACTATTGCTGTAGATGAACATTTACATAAGACTGTTAAATTGATTGTTGTTTTATATCAAACAACTTTTATAATACTTATTTTTATTGTTATAATATTTTATAAATTTTAAGGAATGTGACAAAAAGATATTGTAGGTATTGAAGGGGAGTCTCAGGGAGGAGTGGGGGTACAAAAGGGAAACAAGAATGTGATTTAATTCTATTTATTTAAAATATGTTTTTTAAATGTTAACAAATTTAGGTAAATTGAAATCATGTAACTTTTCTCATCATAATGCAATAAAAGTTAAAAAAATATTTACTAAGTAGATAAAAGAAGGTACGTCTCCCTATGTTAGAAGCACCTCAGCTCAGTCTGTATATCTAATCCTCCCGACTAAAGAAAATGGTTTTATGCCTTTTAACCCAAACCTATAGATTTTATGAGTGTACTCCTACTGACTCACAGACACCTGTTAACTACCATTTATTTATTTAGATAAAATATAGATTTCAATACAATGGCAGGCAATAATACACAACCTTTTATAAACTAAAGTTCAAATAAGCTTCAGGGAATTGGAAAAAAAATCATAAGACCTGGGACCCACCTGCCACAGATCAAATGGACTCCAGATACATAAACCTGCCTGTTCTTGAAAATGAGATTTTTCCTTGTTCTTGAGATTCTTCACCTTCGCCAACTACTACAAATTTTAATTTTTGTCCCTAGTCTGTATTTGCCTCGACAGATTTTCACCTGGCTGACAGACTCCATCCGAGCATGAGCTATGAAACTGCTGATCTCTGAAGTGGGTGAAAAATGATGTAAATCAGTCTTTCAGATGGATCACCTAATCCTCTGCTTCTGATAAATGCCCCATTGCCTAGCATTTCAGCCTTCCTGGGCCCCTTGGACAATGTCCTAATGTCAGCCGGAAGCAGTTACAGAAGAAAATTATGGTGTCTATTGTCCCACCTTACAGCTGAGATGCTAAGTCAAAAAGGTCCACATTTTGACACTAAAGCTTATGGTCCTTAGGTCCCAATATACCCTCGGGCCAGTGATTCAGACCTTGGGGAAAGGGGAATGGAGAGGTTCAATGAGAGGTCCAAAAATCTTGGGAATAAAAATTTCCAATTCCCCAGGAAGCAAACTGAGCTTCTCAGAGGAAGTCAGTGACAGTAAGCTGTTGGTCAGTTATGACCCTGACTTAGGGACTATATGTCTGGGTTGGAGTCAGCTCCTATGATACCTAGACAGAGGAAATAACAAGGCCAGACTTGTCAGAAATGAGCTGGTCTCTGAAACTCTTCAAGGTCTCACCAAATACAGCGAAACTAACTTAACAATCAATCAGAATTGTACTAATATCACTACTTTGCCCCCTACTAATCATTGGAGGTTACCTAATCCTTCTGGAAAAATTCCCCTAGCCCTGCACAAAAGGGATTTATGAGCACCTACACTCAACATCATTTTGATGAATGGTTGACTCCAGCCCCCCCTCCCCCGCAAAATTTTTGCAAAATAAATGTTCTTTGTCACTACATACTGTTCAAGTATGGGGTCTTCCTTCAGTGATCCTTGGACCCTAAAACAAAGACCTGACAGCCACAGTGCTGAGATGTGCATGTCAGGAAGAGCGAATCTGGAGATGCACAAGTATCCATGTGCATCCACACATCCTCCTCAGGAGATTAATTAATGTTTTCACTGTCATGATGGAAACCAGAAGAAAGCAGGTGAATGGAGGGAAGATTCCCTGGTGGGATAAAAGCTGATTATGGTAGGGGGTGTGGCACCAGGTGTGTGTGGGGAGGGGCATGAAGCCAAGACATTGTCATTGGATCCACAATCCAATGGATTGGAATGGTGGTTCCCAGGCATGAGATGGTGCCTGGCCACATTCTGGGTGGGTTGTCCCCACTCAGTTAATATTCTCTTGAAACACACTCAGCAGTCACAGCCCCAAATGTGTGCTGCATTAATGCCCTGGTGTCTCTCATTTTTCATATGTTGCAAAAAGACAATACTGCCATACTAATTGACCACTCTCTGTCCAGATAAATGTTGGAGTCTTCCATAGAGAAGACATTGAAAGAGACCTTCCACACAGTGGGGATTCCATTCCAGACCAGGGATTAGGCACAAACCACATCCAAACACCCATTTGCACAGAGATCCTTTTTTTTTTTAGACTTATTTATTTATTATACATAAGTACATTGTAGCTGTCTTCAGACACTCCAGAAGAAGACATCAGATCTCGTTACGGATGATTGTGAGCCGCCATGTGGTTGCTGGGATTTGAACTCAGGACCATTGGAAAAGCAGTCAGTGCTCTTAACTGCCAAGGCATCTCTCCAGACCCTGTACAGATACCCTTTATTGGGCAGGGAAGATAAATTAAAATGGCTGCTATGTGACTTAGGCAGAAAAGTAGCAGGAAATGACATTGAGGTATAATTTTTTGTATGCTGTTTTATTATATGCTATGGCAGGTGTATATAAAATAATTAAACCTTGTGAAACAGAAATCCATGAAAATTCAGAGAGGTAGAAATTAAGGAGTGACAAGGAGAAGGCTGTGTATTATGACATGTGTTAAAGAGAAGCTTTGGTCCAGTCCAAACACGGTTCTCTTAGTCACTGGTTCATGAAAACTGCTTTGAGGAGCCTTAAGCTATATGACTATAGAAAGGAGCAGACTTTCTGGGGTCTGAGGGGTTTGTACTTGAAGACACTCCACTCAGCAGAGGGTCATGATGAGCATCCTGCAAACAGAGGTGTTTCAAATCTGCAGCTGCCTGGGAAACCTTCACGTGGTTGAGCCCAGTCTCCAGCTGGAACTGCTGAACCCCCTTCTTCATGGCAGTGATGCTAGAAGAACCCGATCTGGTGCTGGGGAGAGCCATGCTGACCTGTCAGTCCAAGTGAGGAGGTATAATTTTTAAGGTGAGAAAAGAGGGTGATCTGTGTTAGCATGGGGTAGGACATGGGAGAATATTTGTCCCAGAGGCACAGAGGGTAGGGATAAGGGACAGAGACAGGAGATGGAGGAAGAGGAAAAGGGGTATTTGTCCCAGAGGACCAAGGACTGCCTTTGGATAGAGAGGAGACAGATGTGGCAAATAGGAAAATGGTAGTTCATACAGCTAAAAGAGGAAACCCCATCTTAGGATGAGGTGTTTAATTTTAATTGGACATGTTAGTTAGGTGAGCCACAGGGGCTTCTGAGTGCTGGATTTCGATAATTGGATATCTGTATCTTGGTAGTCAGCCTCAGGAGGAGGAGGTGGATAAATAAGGGACTAGACTTTGGCAGCTTGCTTTAGGAATGCTATCTTAGAGCTGGTGTTTGTTTGTCTGTTTGTTTTTGCTTTTTTGTTTTTGCTTTTTTGTTTTTAGCGAGGCAGAGGGAATCGGAGAGAGGAACAAGGTCTGCCAGAGCCATGTTAGCCATGTTCTCCACTCCAGAGCTGGCAAGACTGGCTTCAGACTTACTATCCCATGAGCCATTGGTTCACTTCCTCGCTTTCTTTCTTCTCTTCTTTGCTTCTTACCTTCTTTTGATGAAGAGTCATGGAACTTTAATTTTTTCAAATCTTACTTTTAATGATAGTTCTTAAACTCTTTAACCTCCCTTGTAGCCCAACACCCACCAAAGAAAGGATACTGGGGAAGTGGACCTATTTAGAAAGGTTCTCTGGAGCAACTCCCATCTGTGTTGTCTGGAAATCAACAGTTCAGCTCACAGGTCAGCAGGCGGCAGCGCCTCAATCCACTCGCAAACACTTCATGGACCTGCAGTCCAGTCAGGAGAGCAAACACAAATCAGCAGTGGTCATATGACCTAACAGAGACAGCCAGGCCTCAGCCTCGGCTCGGGTCAGCAGGAGGGACCAGGAGGGACACCAGGACAAGGCTGTGCCTCTTTCTGGGAAGCAAAGATCAGCAAAGACTCAAGACCCACAAGCATTGCACAGTTAGCTCTGTAAGCCAGCCTAGGTCTCTCTCTGTCACTCCATAGAGTCCTATTTATACCCTCCAAACATCACTTGTCTCCACCCCCCCCCCCCCACGCGCCTTTCCTCAGCACGTGTCTTGTCTCAGCAAAACATCATCCAACAAACGGACTCTCTAAAAAATCCTTAAAGTTTCCACTTCAGAGTTCAGAGTCACACCAGGTAGCAAATCTCATTGAAGAGATTTATTGGAGGGTCAGGGTATGGAGAGGAGAATCAAGGACGGCTGCCTCTGTTTCTATAAGTGGACAGCAGGGAACTGAACAAAGGGCAAGGCTTATATAGAATTTTTTAGGGGGTGGAGCTTTTGTTTGTTTGTTTGGTTTTGGTTTTTTCGAGACAGGGTTTCTCTGTGTAGCCTTGGCTGTCCTGGAACTCACTCTGTAGACCAGGCTGGCCTCGAACTCAGAAATCTGCCTGCCTCTGCCTCCCAAATGCTGGGATTCAAGGCATGCGCCACCACTGCCCGGCAAGGGGGCGGAGCTTTCTGAATCTCTCTGAAGAGCAGAGATTTCCAAAGTGAGGAAGGGTTGCATTTCAAGTCCTGAGTTTAGGGAGTTCAGGGATTGGTGGCCTTTTTTCCACCCCCTTTTCCCTGCAGCAGGCCCATGGATCGGGATGCAGAGACCTTTGCAGCGACAGCTGGCTTTGGCTGAAGCATCATCACTGCTGCGGTGCTTGGGTAGGCTGGAGAGGAGGTGTTGCTACCGTGGGAGAGCATTTTAGGGACAGCTCCTGTGGTGGTCTATCTCGAAGACCATAGGCTGAAGCAGAAAGGTAGGTGCTCGCATCACAGACAGCTCCCGTTTTTTATACCTCCTGATAGCTGCAGGCACAGGAGGTGTTGTTGACAGGCGAAGCCATTTTGACAGCTCTAGCTACAAGATGCTCGGGGACTACACGAGTGAAGTGCATTGTAGGAACTCAGGAACACTTCGTAAGGAAACTAACTACTTTCTATACAATAAATTTATTACTAGTTTTTAACAAAAGAACTGAGAGCCAGCAAGATGATTCAGGGTGTAAAAGGCATCTGCTGCCAAACCTGACATCCTGAATTAGATTCCTGGGATCGAAACGGTAGAGGGACAAAACTCACTGCCCAAGTGGTCCTCTGTCCTGTACAACTTGACACATGTGCGTCAACACACAAGCACACCAAATTAAATGTAATAAAAGAATCGACACCTATGTCCAATCTGAATGGTCATCTTCCCGGGACTGAAGAGGGTAAATGTTTGTGGTGGCAGTCTGTGCCATCACCGGCTTCCTGCTCATATGTACAATTTAGAAGCAACTCCAGTGACAGGGGAAAGGGCGTTCCTCACAGAGCCCTCCTAGATACCATGTGACCCTGCGAGAGGAGGATGGTCTTCGCAGCAACTGCCACTGATCATTGCCGAACACGCACTTTCTACACATGCGTGGTTTCTGAGGCCACCAGTCATTGGCTTTACTGGGGACCAGTGAGATGCAGTGGTTCTCCAGGCTTATCCAATCAAGGCGTGAGATGAAGACTCATTAACCAATGGGACATGGAGGATCTTGACTGACTGAAGTCACTATGGGCGGGCCTGAGAGGAATTGCGCATGCGCGGAGAGGTTCTGACGGCAGAGCATAACTGTAAGCGCCTTCGAAGGCAGAGATTCTGGTGAGCATGTTCTGAAGCCAGAAAGAATTTTTGCTGCTTAAAAGAAAACGTAGCAGTGAGAGACCAAATCCCCGAGCCCCGAAGAAAGAAACCAGTGAGGAAGAGCAGGGCAAAGGAGGGGCCTACGGGGGTCGGGGGTGTCCTGAGTTTGAGAGAGGAGGGCCTAGGTATGGACGCCAGAGTTTGAGGAAGGGAAAGCAGGTACTGAAGTCTTGGTTTTGAGGGAGAACTCGAAACTGGCACTCTCATCTGAGGGAGGAAGGCTTTGCTTTTACTAGGTTTATTCCGTGGGTCTTTGAAGAGTGCTCAGTTTAGACTTTGTATCTAATGGAAGCTTCGAGGGTCTGCCCACCCATGAATGAAGGGGAGGCTGGGGTTTGTGCCTCTTCATGGCATGATGCTGAGGATTGTACTCTGAGGCCTGAAGGAGGAAGCTGGCCCACTAGAGTCCCGGGTCCTGGGGAGTTGGGGCTGTGAGAATGGAACCTAAAAGCCACATTCGTAGGACAGACAAACCTTCAGAATTCAAGTTCTGTTGGAGCTGGGTCCTTGAAAAGGTTCTGCTTGGGCTCTGAAGTTCTGATGGTCAAAGCAGAGGGCTCCTGGGCTGTTTTGCATTTAGACCCTGAAGGAACACAGTCACTGGTCTTAGGGAACCCAGAGCTGAGACTGAGATGTGCAGCCAGAGAACCCTAGGCACAGCAAGCCTGGTGGAACGTCCAAGGACTTTAGGACAGACTGGCTTCTCATTTTTAGGTTCCCTAGAACTGTCCCTGTCTAGAAAACAAGAATTAACCCCTCTCTGTCTGGTTGAATTGACTCCTGTAGTTTATCAGTTCCCAGGTCCTGATCAGCTCTTCCCAGCCTCAGAGAAGCCATGGGAGCCTGCCACATCCAGTATGTCCTGCTCCTCTCTCTGCTGGGCTTCTTCCCCTGCTCAGGTGAGGATGTAGAAGAGCAACTGGCAATCATCACTGAGTGTCAGAGTGCTCTACATTTCATTCAGTGTCTCTTAATGGACTAGAGGAGAAAACAATTGCTGACATGGGAGGAGGAAACCGTGTATGTGCAAAGGCCTGAGAAGGGCCTAGTGTCTGGACACACCTAGCTCTCCTGCCCACTGTTGGAGACCAGCACCCTGCCCACATTTTCAGGCAGGAAGTCAAAGATTATGCGTCCCTTGTTCCATCATCAATATTGGGTGCCCACCGTATTGCCCCCTGTGTTCCTCATCTCCTTGCTTTCCCCTGAGTAGTCCTGTCACACTAGAATGTGCCTCATCCTCCTTTTCTTCCCAGACCCTATGTGATGCCCCCTCGCCTGTGGGACTGTATCAGGGGCATAGGGACAAAGAGGGGATGTGTACATGAAGACAGGAAGGCTGAGCCACACAGGAGCCTGGGGGCCATTCTAAGAACCCAGAGTGTTTAGATGTATCTTTATCACTTTTAATTATGTAAAGGGTATGTGTCTGTCTGTCTGTCTGTCTGTCTCTGCGTGCAGGAGGGTATGTATGTGTACGCTCATATGTTCTGGGGTGAAACTCAGCACTTGGAAGAGTAGTGAGTATTTTCACCACTGAGACATTGCTTCAGCTCTTGAAGCTGAGAATTTTGCTCTGGGGGAGATGTGGCCCTACCAGAAGTTCCTACCTTCTCAGGGCCTCTCAGAGGCCTCACATGAATACCTAACCCTTTATGAAGACCCATGGGTGCTGGGGGGGGGGATAACTACAGTGGGGGAGAAGTGAATGGAGATCAGAGAGACCCACGACAGGCAGGGAAAGGCCTTGTGCCATCTTTGCTGGCTGAAGCATTAGAGGTGGGGACTGTGCTCAGGATCTGCAGAGACTGTGCAGAGTAGGTCACAGGGTTTCCTGGAGCCTGTAACATGGGCTGCAGAGAAGAATGAATGAGAATGGGGGCAGAGCTGCAGCTGGAGCAACTGGGGGAAAGGAGCCACCTTTGAGGAAGATGGGGAGGATGTGGGTGGGGTGGAGCAGAGAGAGTGCAGGTCTGGTTTGCAGGAGGAGGGCAGCTGAGAAATGAATAAAAGTCCAACCTCCCACTTGGGCCACTGAGAGGGTTGGGGGTCGTTGTCCCAGCTGTCCCAGCTCCAAATATTTCTGCATGATGGGCACACATGATAATGTAGTGATCCTGAGAGGTCTCTTAGGGAAAGCCCAAGTTCAGGATCCTCAAACTAGATTGTATGGTCAACCATGATGTTAAAGTGACAGCCCCGATTCTGGGTCCAGCTCTGGCACTTACTGCCTGGGTGACACTGGGCATGCTCCTCAACACCTCCTGTCTGTTGCCCTCCCTTGAGAATGCTGTCACTTGCTGGGGCTGTGGTTAGGAAATGACACAGTTAAGCCAACAGTCAATATAGGAGCTGGCTCTGTAAAATCTGTGCTCCTGAGGCAGAGACCAGGCTGGACCACAGAGCAAGAGCCTGTCTCAGAAACACAAAAGGTGAGGATACAATGGGCTCATCTGTGGGGATCCATCTCCATATCCAGGCAGGGAGCAGCGCTCAGTGATCACTAGTTATTGAGCAGTTTTGTTTGGAATCTAGGACTTTCCTGTGTAAGGAAATAGATTATGCTTAGGCATGGTTCTGTTGGTAAAGGGTCTGAAACCCCAGGGCTGGGGAAGACAGCTGGTCTGACTCATTACTGTGTCTGGCCAAAGGAGTGGGTCCACATTTCCTCAAGAGACACTGAAATCTGCTGAAGGAAGACGTTTGGCATTGACCTCTGAGCACATGCCCATGGGCACAAGCTCCACCAAGCACCAACACAGATACACACAGACATATATGGCTCCAGGCCTCCTCCTTCCTTGTTATTGTAGTGAGAACATGAAACCAGATGGGGAGTAGAGAATGCCCAGAGAGGAGCCATCAGTGGAGAGGCAAGCCTTCCTCACAAGTCTCTGAGAGGAGGTCCCTGAAGGGGTTCAGGCAGTAACTGGGTGAGGAGGGCTGGAGGCCTGGAGGCCTGGAGTTCTGAGTCCCTCCTTAATACAAGGCAGAGATGTCACAGCCTGGGCACAGGGAGTGTGCTTCAGAATGTGATGTTCTCCCCTAACACACAAACTGTAGGCACAGACATGGTGTGCTCCCTGACTCTCATAAACCCTGGATTTTTTTCTCCACAGACACTCTGACCTGTCAGGAAGGATCCATGGTGAAGTTTGGCCAAAACTTCACTAAGACTGCAATTGAATGGATCGCAACTACAACTGTGACAGAGAAAGATGATGGAGGGATGTGTCACGAGTCACTCCTGCTCATAGATATAGGTGCGTGCTCTGAGCTGGAGGGACACAGTTCCACACTGGGCCAGTCCCAGCCCTGTCTTGGGTTCTATTCTCTCAAGGATTCCCAGCCTCCCTGAAGCCTGGGATCTCTTGTCTATGTGTCTTGTTCTGCTAAGCTGTGATGAGGGTATATAAGGAAATGTATGCTGATTAGAGGGAAATCCTGGGCCTGAACCCTTATATCACATGAACTGGGTGTGGTGCTGTGTGCCTGTAATGCCAGCATGGAGCTGTGGCTGGGGACAGTGAACTTCATCTATAGCAACCTATGGAGGTAAGGAGCACCTGCAATAGAGGAGACTGAGGGCCTAGGAAGAATGAAGAGATAGGGAGGGAGGGAGAAAAGGAGGGAGAGGGAAAGAGGGGGTGAGGGAGAGAGGATGCTGAGTGCCTGTGTTGGGTTCTGCTAAGCCCGAGTCCTGCAGCTCTACAGGGAAGTGGGAAGGAGAGAGAAGCAGAGCACAGGGAGCCAAGTGTGGTATGGAGGGCAGAGTGTAGAGAGAAACCCAGCAGGGTAGAAGAGATGCTGATCAGGGTGAGGCTGCAGCATGGTGCATGGGCTCAGGGGAGACTGTGGGGGAGGGGCCAGGTAACAGGGTCTGCAAGGGGCAGAGCAGAGGGAGCCAGGTTTGGACTTCATTCTGTGGCAGGCTGAGATCATGATCTGTCCTGTTGTCCCTGAGGACTGTACTGTCCTTAATGGGTGAATCAAGGCACCCAAGAACTGGGCATCCAGTTCTCGCCATCTTTTCCTTCTGTGCCTCGATTTCACTCTTTTATGCTTCTAGGCAAAAAATCTCTCATGCTGGGAAACAAAGGCATCAGCAGGGGTTCTAATAAGACCAAAAATGTACACATGTTTTCTACTGGACCTGGGATAGTGGCTGCCTCTTACGCCCACTTCTGTGACACTGATGAGTGCAACAGTGCTACCAACAGCGGTGTCCTACTTGACTCCCTGGTACTTACAGGTATGTGACCCTGGCACCCAGCCCTTGAGGGAACAGCCTGCGGCTGCAGCTGAGAGCATGCCCACAGCCCCTCCTTCTCTCTCCTCAGACTCCTCTGAGGCGGGAACCACCAAGTGTCGTGTCTGCTTGGATTTTAAGGGTTCTTGCAAGCTGGACTCCAACATTACCTTCTGCCCTAAGGGCACTACATGTTATGCCGGTTCTTTGGGAGTTCAGGGAGGTAAGGGATGAAGGCTGTTCCCCAGGATGAGGGAGACTGTGGCCATGACTCCAGTTGCTCAGGCCCTCTGGTTCTGAGGGAGGTGTGCAGAGGCCTGGACGGCTGTTGCAGAGGGAGTGTGGCTGGAGAGTATAACCCTGGGTGTGAGGGAGGAGCCCTCCTCCTGGACCAAGGCACGTGGGTCCACTGGGGGAGGGCTGGAGCCTGGACTCTCAGGTATGAATTTTTTAAAAAGCCTTCCTGAACTATGCCTCCTGTCCCTTGCGCCTGACTTGATCTTTATCTTCTAGGTAGCCTCAGTACCTTTTTTAGCATTTTCGGATGCCTAAACTCATCTGACACATTCTTATTGAACAACCAAAGTTCATTTGGGACCGTCGCTATGAAAGAAACCCTTGAGGCAAAGATCAACACTTCACCCTCACATGTGCTTGTCTGGAGCACCCTCCTGGCCTGGATGTTAGGGCTCAGGGCTCTTCTCAGCCTTTTGTCTACAGAGATCTGTCCTCTCTCCTGAACCCATTACCCACCATTCTTAATCCCTCTTGGCCACCCATACCCAGCCCTCCTCACACTTCATAACCCAAAGACCTGAGACCGGGCACTGTCAGCCTGCGCTGTCGGGTGCCCTCATCCCTCACCCACACACCTCTGCCTCCTCATGTTCAGATATGGAAGCCACTGAACTCACCTGGCTCCAGAGCAGACAACCACACATTAACCACACACGTGGAAAAATAAAGTTGCTGTTGTTTCTACAAATACTGGGTCTCTCTACGTGAGGAGATGAGGGCACACAGTGGGATCCATGGTGAGTCTAGCTGCCAAGGCCTAGTTTTCATGGTGCTGTGTGAGCAAGCTTTACCTGGGGACCAAACACTGACATCCACTCACCCCACATTGGGATTCCTTGACAGGGCAATGCATGAATACCACCAAAGCCCACCTTGGTAAACCATGAGGTTTGTAGTGGAGTTACTTCCAGGAATATGCATGGGTGAGGGGTGACTTACAGGAGCAGGAGTCGCCCAAACACAGCTGCTTCACCAAAGCTTGCCCCAGCATGAGTGATGGCTCACAAACCTGGAGCACCCTGCACAGCATGGAGGCAGGTCATGAAGCTCGAGGGTGCCCTTTCCGGGTGCCTCAGTTGGTGTAAAACTCTTGCAGGCAGCTCACATGAGTTCTGCTTCTTCCAGACAGCTCATCTGGTATCAGACTCTCCTTGGCAGCTTGGCTTGTCTGAGAGTCTTCTTTGGAGCTTTTATTGTGTTCCCAGGCGTAGAGGGGTTAGTGGATTTCGTTGGTTTCAGGTACTTCCTGAAGCTCTTTTTAATTGTTTAGCTTCCTGGAGGTTCCTGCCTAGGATGAAAAGTTGCCATCTCAGAGGAAATTTACATGACACATGTCACTCCAAGGCACCTTCACAACCTGGGGCCTAACAGACCCCTCTTGGTACTGCAGCATGAAGCACTGGGACACACTGTAACCTAGGAGGGCAGGAGGTTGTGCCCCTCAGCTCCTCTTGTATGTGTGGATTTGGTTCTCTCCTTCCACAGTGCAACTTCTGGGAGATTGACCTGAGAGCATCAGGCTTGAAGGAGAAGCCATTGCCCACTACCCACAGTGGACATCTTACTGACCTGACTTCACAGAGCTTGTAGAGTTTTCATTCTGGGCTGAAATTTGCCCCTTGCCTGCAGGTGGCTCTGTGGGGAAGGAGCAGGCAGTTCATGCTCCCATCTCACTGTCCTGTTAGAACCCAGAAAGTAGTAAGGCAGTCCCCAGACCTGACAGCCACAGTGCTGAGATGTGCATGTCAGGAAGAGCGAATCTGGAGATGCACAAGTATCCATGTGCATCCACACATCCTCCTCAGGGGATTAATTAATGTTTTCACTGCCATGATGGAAACCAGAAGAAAGCAGGTGAATGGAGGGAAGATTCCCTGATGGGATAAAAGCTGATTGTGGCAGGGGGTGTGGCACCAGGTGTGTGTGGGGAGGGGCATGAAGCCAAGACATTGTCATTGGATCCACAATGGAGAGATTGGAATGGTGGTTCCCAGGCATGAGATGGTGCCTGCCCACATTCAGGGTGGGTTGTCCACCTGAATTAATATTCCCACCTCCATTAATAGTCTCTTCAAACACACTCAGCAGTCACAGCCCCAAAGGTGTGCCACATTAGGGCCCTTGGTGTCTCCTTTTCAAATCACCTTGCTACATCCATTAATCACCATACATATCATGCAGTTTTTTATTTGTCTAGATGGAAGTTGGAAGAATGGGAAGATGGGAAGAATTACTATCCCATGAGTCATTGCTCTGTCATTATGTTATGTCCACAAGGAGTTCCCATCATGAGCAGAAGAGGGCAGAGATTGCAGAGATTACACCTCAGAAACTCAGAGAGCACCTCAGAACTGGGGTTACAGCCTGCACTATCAGAACTGTCTTTTACAAGACATCTCAACCCCCACCCCAGCCTGCCTTGACATCCCTTCCTGGGCTTATAGGTATGTGCCATCACAGGCAACTACACCGAATTACTCACAGATGTAACATTAGAATGCAGGGGAAACCCATGGTGCACAACAAGCCAAGGGACAGATCCTGTATGTGCAACATGTTGTGGCTGGAGAGACAGCTGTACAGTCAGAAGTACAAATTGCTCTTGCTGGTCCCCAGGACCCAGGTTAGATGGTTGCAACCATGCACAACCCTAGCTCTAGAGTGTCCAATCCCTGGTTCTTGAACTGTGAGGACACTGTACTCACATGCCCATGCCCACAGGCAGATACAGAGATACATACCTGATTAAAAATAAACCTTTTTGTTATTGTTTTTAAGAAATACACCATTGTGACAAATTGTGAGATGACATGGTAGGGTATAGTGACACATACCTGAAATCACCTGAGAGGCTGAGGCAGAGGGATTGAAAGCTTAAGAGAAACAAGACTGCACAGCAAGGATCTGTTGGTGGGGAATCCACTTGGTGCAGCTAGTTCAGGACCACAGATCTGGATGTGGTGGCACACACCTTTAATTTCAGTACCTGAGAGGCAGAGGCTGGAGGATGTCTGAGTTCAGTGCCACTCTACTTTATGGAGAGAGTTGAAGGAATGTCAGGGCGTCACAGAGAAAGCCTGTCAAGAAATAAACAAAGGAAGTAATTAGGATCAGGAAAAGAGGTACAGGGGGAAGGCATGACATAGCAGCTCACCCCTGTTATTCCAGTAGAAAGTAGTTGAAGCCAAAGCAACATAATCATCGCAAGTTCAACGTCAGCCTGATCTACCTATGGAGTTCTACATCAGCCAAAGCTGTTAACAGACAGTGAGATCCTTTCTCAAATAAGTAAATAAATAAATAAGGCTTCAGGACCACTGTGAACTTGACTCAGGCAGGTCCCATGTCTGAGGAGACTGTGAGCTTTCTAAGTTTGCAATTCCCTCCTAATGAGCATACCCCTGAACAAAAACCTACCCTCAGTTTTAGTGTGTGGCTGTGGCTGAGTCCTCAGGGTGTGGCACTACTTGAGAAGGATTAGGTGTGGCCTTGTTGGAGTGTGTCAGTGGGGGATGGCTTTGATGTTTGAAAATCCCATGCCAGGCCCAGAGGCTCTCTCTTCCTGCTGCCTTCAGATCCAGATAGAATACCCTCAGCTGGCCTGTGAGGAAGCAAATGAAGTGGTTTCCTGTACAGCAGTTAGCGTGGTCATGGTGTCTCCACAGTAGAACCCTGGCTAAAACATAAAGGATTTATATGGTAAATTCTGAACAAGTGATTGCCTAGGGAGGAGGAAGAAGAAGGCTGTGCTTCCTGCTGTCTCCCCATTGCAGGGGTGTGCTTACTCAAAGCCACCAAGATGTCACTGAAGACATGTGAGGACCTGATCAAAAGGCTCCAGTGTGGAGGACAGGACAGTCAGAACTTCAAGGACATCCTTGGCTACTATCCACTTTGGAGCCAGCCTGGGATCTGTGAGACTGTCTCAAAATACAAAGAGAAGACACATTTTAGCTGTAAGCATGTCCAGTGTCCATTTCAGTAGTGTTGAGCATGTTCAGGGTATGGTCAGCAGATCCCAGAACACCGACACACTACCCTTTACAAGCAGCTCTCAGGGCTGCAGCTATAGACTGCTCATCTCCATGCATAAAGCACCAGTTCCATCTGCAGCACCGTGTGAAGCAGGTATGGGGTGCATGCCTGAAATCCCAGAGCATAGTGTTATAGTGTCCACTTACGTCCAACATAACTCACATTCCAGGTGAATGCATTTGACCAAGACTGTCATCAAGCTTCTAGTGGTTGATCAGGGGCACAGAACAAACTTAGGAGCTGATCCGCAACAAGGAGCCAGGATTTCATAGAATATTCAAGCTTGCAGACTACAAACATTTGTGCTAAGTTATTGTTATATTTTTCCACCAATCAGGATAGGAGTTGGTTCCTGGCCCTGAGAACATGAACTTAGTTTAACCCTGCCAGTAAGATGAAGTCTCTTAGATGACTTGACAGAGACAGCTAGCTCCTTACAATAGAAGCTGTTCAGCTATTGGTAAGTCCCCAGCTCCTGTAGGACCTTGGACCTTGAACTTAATTTTTCCCTATGATTAAATGGAGTTTGAAAACAAAATGGCAGCATTTAGAACAATAGTCCTTTCCTTGTTCCCAATAAGAACATGCGTCTCTTACTATGACGTGGTGGCCTATTTCTTAGCCATGGCTGGATATCCATAGTTACCCTGTCCAAGGCTCAGGAATCATTGTGGAAGAAGGGAAGGAAAAAAAGAAATGAGTGGAGTGTTTTATAACAGCTTCTCTTAGATGGAAGCATTCCACTCTGCAAGGAGTTCCAAAGGCAGTAATCTAAAGAACTCTCTATACCTTCTGGGAGTCCCTGAGACCAGCCAGATTCAAGGTAAGCAGTAAAAATTTCAAAGAAGACACTCAGGGCAAGCTGCAAAGGAGACTCTGATGCCAGACCAGGTGCCTGGGAAAAGACCAGAATGTAACCAAGCTGCTTGCAAGAGTTTTACACCAACTGAGGCACCCGGAAAGGGCACCCTCGAGCTTCATGACCTGCCTCCATGCTGTGCAGGGTGCTCCAGGTTTGTGAGCTGTCACTCATGCTGGGGCAAGCTTTGGTGAAGCAGCTGTGTTTAGGCGACTTCCGCTCCTGTAAGTCACCCCTCACCCATGCATATTCCTGGAAGTAATTCCACTATAAACCTCATTGCATGGAGACATCCAAGAACATGCTACAGTCGTGCTGCCCTGGGGTAGGCAGAAGAAAGACCCCCAAATGCCTGCCCCAGTCCTGCCTTCCAGAGAGGCTGAAAAGAAGACACCCAAGCTCCTGTTGTGGGCACCATTATCATGGACCAGCATGTGAGGGAGAGGTGGGAAAGATGGAGCAGGTGGTGGAGAGGTGGAAGAGAAAGCAAAGCTGAGGGACTGTGCCCTGTGGAGAAAGGCGGAGTTGGAGCTGCTGCTGCAGTGAGGAGCAGCTAGCTATGAGGAGGTCATGCTGTGTCTGTGTTCCTGCCGCAGCTGGGGTCTGTGCGGAAATCTGTGGCCTGAGTTACCATCAAAGGTCAAACAGATAACCATGATCTGGGCTGTCACAGGAGAACATTTGGATGTCTGAAGGCCATACTCCTGTTGGGGGGCCATGCTGATCTGAGTGGCCTGTGCTGCCTCCTCAAGCCATGGAGACATATGGATGCATGCTACTGCCAGGACCGTGTCTGGGCCAGGTTCTATGTTGATTTCTGACGCCCATGTTACCATCAAAGGCCATGCAGATGTACTTGGTCTGGACTGCCACCCGAGTCACTGTCCTGAATTGGTTATCACATTCAGAAGAGCTGGGCCTGCCCATAGCCTGGACAGCACAGTAGAGCTGACCCTGATAGCAGGTGAGCCAGTGGGCCAAGAGAGAGCATGGGAGAGATGGCCCTGCCCCTACTCAGCCAGAGTGCCATGGGTGATGGAGATATACCCTTCCCCTTGCCCCTGACAGCCTTTAGCAGGAGGGAGAGATGGCCCTGAGGTCATAAGAGTGGGAGAGCTGACCCTGCCCTTCACTGGCTGCAGAGCTCAGGACAGCAGGCTCTGCACTTCTCCTGGGTAGTGCACTAGAGGTGGCCCTCAGGGTAGAGGCATGGATGAACTGGCCAGAAGGACATAAGAGGAGGAAAGCCGAGCCTACCTCTTTTGGACTGCAGCATTGGGTGAGCTACCTGGGGCAGTGCTGGAGAGCTCACTCTGGTGTTACAGGCATAGGAGAGCCAAGGGGCTGACCAACTCACCCTTGACCCAAGGCTTTGAGTTGTCCCATCTTAACATCTAACCACCTACAATCTGCTGGAGCATGGAAACGGCCCATTCTACAGAACCAAAGCTGCCCCCAAAACATTTGGCAACATTGTGGCCATCATTGCCCAAGTTAAAAAAAAAAGTATACAAAACAGAAAATAAATTATTCTGAGGAGTAGCCATACTGCCCTACCTCCCACACACACTTTATTTTTAAATAATGTGAAAGTTGTCCATTGCCTCTTTCCACAAAGGACTGGTCTTGGGGGTTATATGGAATGTCTATGATGCGGGTCATTTCAACCTGGTGGCAAAATTTTTGAAAAGGCTAAGCGATGTGGGCAGGGACAATGTCAGTTTGTATTAATTTCCAGAGGCATAAATTAGCAAAAGCCAGTGATTCATCATCTGCAGTATTTAATAAGAAAATAATTTTTAATGACTGATACAAATAAAGGATTAATCTAGGTTTTTTGTAAATAGTTCTTTTAGCACTGTATTATTTGTAGAAAGCAGAATATCATCTACATAATGAATAACAAAAGCAAGAGGAAACAATTTTTTAGTTCTCTTTAAAGCAGTAGCAACAAATTTTGACATGAAGTTGGGCTATTTGTCAATTCTCTCTTTTTTTTCCTCATTGAATGATTGTGCCATTGGCCCTTGGAGGACTACAGCCAGTGGTAACCCTTGACTATACAGAGGCCCAAGATCAGCACCAAGGAGAACGTAATCATTAACATCCTTTCTAAAATGACAATGGCAGTCTGGCCTTGGCATTCTCAGTATGCCAGCTGCTTGACAATAATCATCCCCACCTCTCCATCAACAGACTGTGATTGACAGTCTGCAAAAGATGAGAAATGAAATCTAGATTTGGCTCATCAGGTCCCTGTGTAATTTAGGAAAGTTCCTTTGCCTTTTTTCCAAAGTGTTATAACTTATACCATGCTTGCAGCATCAAAGCATTTATTTGTCCCTAAGCCTCAGGAGGATGTGTTAATCTGTCACTACACAAGCCGTCCCCTGCTGACATTTCAAAAGCTATGGGCACACAATTTTCTTGATTTCTAATAGCTTGGTCCTGACAACTTTTTGAATACTCAGTCTTTTATACTAAATATTCATCCCTGTAAGACAAGCTTTGCTGAGATCCTCCAGTCAGAGGGAACAAAATAGCCAGAAACAGAATCAAGGAAACTGTAAAGGGGGGCAGTTGGCCCACGCTGAGCACAAGCCTGCTTCAGATGCTAAAGAGCCTTAAATGAACTGGTATACAGTTTTTAGCCCATTGCCCTACTTTATCAGGATCGAGCATTCACTCATCAGGAAAAGAACAAATCCTTCCATGTCTTCTCCCATGCCCGGGCTCAAAAGAAGGTCTGGGAGACCAGTACGGTGACTGGAAAGGAGCTGCCTTATTTTATGGAGGGAGAGAAACTCTCCAACAACGTTTTCTAATAGAGAGCAATCAGACAAGAGATGATGCGAAGAGGCATCAGTCTCCGCAGCATCAGGACCTGCTCTGATGGTCAGGGGTTGGGAGCAGAGGGAACTAGACCTGGAGGTGCAGGGGCAAAATCCTCACAAGGAGGAGGAGGAGGAGGAGGAGGAGGAGGAGGAGGAGGAGGAAGAGGAGGAGGAGGAAGAAGAGGAGGGCGGGGACCCTCACAGAGAGACACATGCTGCATCTTCAGGTTTAATTCTCCTCCTGTCCTCAGTGTTAGCTCTGCTCTTTCCAGATCATTTTCACTTTTAATTTTAATTGTGTCCCTTTTCTCTCACTGTTATTTCTTGCTAAAGCTGAAAAGCATTGCCAAGAAATATCTCTGGTTCCCTTGCAGCGAATTCACTCTAAATTGCTCTTTCTATCCAGGACCAACCAAGTTGTGGGATCCAGAGATCCCTCTTCAGGGAGAGAAGACTGAATGAAGTTCACTCATGAACTCCAGGGATTTCCTCAGCTGATGGCGTCCTGCTTCAGTTCCTTCCCCCAGCAATAGCATTTGCAGAACTTCTACAAACAAAAGTTGTTCCTTTGACTCTGCCTGCCCCATTATTTAAGATTCAATTAAGTTTCCTGCCTTACTATACTTGTGTGTGCAGGATTCCTAGCAGTTCCTTACTTTCAACCTATTTCTCCTTTCTCCACTTTCCTTTTAAAAAATCCCCATATTTCAGGTCCTTGTCTCTGGCACCACTAATAAGTGTCCATGCTCTCTTACTGGGCCATGGTCAACTGATATGGCCACAAGGAATTAAACCAGGCCAGGTGGAGGGTCCACAGCAAGACTGAGGCTGTGACAATTTTATTGAGAGCAATCAGATTGGTTACACCTTTATCAGAAACAAAATCTAATGGCAATTGCCAGGATCAATACAATTGTAGTTGTCAGGATACAATGAAGTTTGCAGGTCATACAGGGCACAAAGGGTTAGTGTCTAAGGTTATCTTACCAGGCTTCCGTGCCTTCTTGACTACTCTGGGGACATATCTGGGAGAAACACAAATTAGCCTAAAGTTTCCCTCCCTCCAGGAGCACATCAGTCTCTCAGGAACTAGAAGCCATTTTGTGCCCTTGAGCCATGGATGCTAACCTGAAAAATGTATGACACATGCCTCTTAAGGCAGCTAGGCCAGGCCAAATTCCATGGTTCCCTGCACACACTTTGGCAGATAGTCTCTTAATGAATCCCACAGTGTGCCCTCATCTCCTCACACAGAGAAACCCAGTATTTGTAGAAACAACAGCAACTTTATTTTTCCATGTGTGTGGTCAATGTGTGGTTGTCTGCTCTGGAGCCGGGTGAGTTCAGTGGCTTCCATATCTGAACATGAGGAGGCAGAGGTGTGTGGGTGAGGGATGAGGGCACCCAACAGCGCAGGCTGACAGTGCCCGGTCTCAGGTCTTTGGGTTATGAATTGTGAGGAGGGCTGGGTATGGGTGGCCAAGAGGGATTAAGAATGGTGGGAAATGGGTTCAGGAGAGAGGACAGATCTCTGTAGACAAAAGGCTGAGAAGAGCCCTGAGCCCTAACATCCAGGCCAGGAGAGCACCTGGGACAAGCACATGTGAGGGTGAATTGCTGGTATCAGAGGCTTCCACTGCAGAGAAGATCCCAATTGAAGTCTGGCTGTTCAGTAGGTTTTTGGCAGAGTCAGGCAGGCATCCATCAAGGCTAAAGGCGACACTGACCCCACCTACAATATGAAGATCCAATCAGGGGAAAGAGGTGTAGAGGGATACTTCATTCAACTTGAAAAACAAAACAAAACAACAAGAATGACAAAAAAACAAAAAACAAAAAAAACAAAAAAAACAAAACCTCAGGCCCAGTAGTTCAGGCTCCAGCCCTCCTCTCGTGGACTAAGAACTCTCACTCCAAGTCCTGAATTCCTCCCTCAGACCCAGGGTTCTAGACCCTAGCCACACTTCCTCTGCTAAAGCAATCCATGCCTCTGCCCTCCACCCTCAGAGCCAGGAGGCAGCAGCACCCATCTCTTCTTCTGAGTCCCTTGAGCCATGGCCCTGGGGATGTAGACTTTACGACTGACCTCCTTCTACAGTTATGTCACCGAAATAGCAATGAGTGTCCTTAGGGCAGAGGATAAATTTGCTATGCTGGGAGCAGGATCCCCGAAAGTGCAAGCAGACAGGACACTGGGCGGTTCCCAGCTCAGAGGAGTCTGAGGAGAGAGAAGGAGGGGCTGTGGGGCATGCTCTCAGTTGTAGCCGCAGGCTGTTCCCCCAAGGGCTGGGTGCCAGGGTCACATACCTGCAAGTGACAGGGAGTCAAGTAGGACATGGGTGCTGTTGGCATTGTTGCAGAGTTCAGTGCCACAGAAGTGGGCGTAAGAGGCAGCCACTATCCCAGGTCCAGCAGAAAACATCTGGACATCGAGAGTATTTTTAGTCCCAGCTTTGCTGCTGCCTTTGCTTGCCAATATGAGAGATTTTACACCTAAAGGCATACAAGATAGAATATCATGCTTAAAAGGGGAGGATGGCAAAAAAGAAGAAGAAGAAGAAGAAGAAGAAGAAGAAGAAGAAGAAGAAGAA
>JADRCD010144585.1:0-12901 GCA_019843815.1 Montemys delectorum
TGAATCTTGGGGATTCTGGTAGAACCACCCACCAAGACAATATCATGCATACTGTTATATTATCCCACACAGTGCCCACTGAGCATTTCTGAATAAATATCATGTCAGCGATTCATTCTTATTGCATACTGTTATATTATCCCACACAGTGCCCACTGAGCATTTCTGGATAAATATCATGTCAGCGATTCATTCTTATTGCATACTGTTATATTATCCCACACAGTGCCACTGAGCATTTCTTGATAAATATCATGTCAGTGATTCATTCTTATTGCATACGGTTATATTATCCCACACAGTGCCCACTGAGCATTTCTTGATAAATATCATGTCAGCGATTCATTCTTATTGCATACTGTTATATTATCCCACACAGTGCCCACTGAGCATTTCTGGATAAATATCATGTCAGCGATTCATTCTTATTGCATACTGTTATATTATCCCACACAGTGCCCACTGAGCATTTCTTGATAAATATTATGTCAGCGATTCATTCTTATTGCATACTGTTATATTATCCCACACAGTGCCCACTGAGCATTTCTGGATAAATATCATGTCAGCGATTCATTCTTATTGCATACTGTTATATTATCCCACACAGTGCCCACTCAGCATTTCTGGATAAATATCATGTCAACGATTCATTCTTATTGCATACTGTTATATTATCCCACACAGTGCCCACTGAGCATTTCTTGATAAATATCATGTCAGCGATTCATTCTTATTGAATACTGTTATATTATCCCACACAGTGCCCACTGAGCATTTCTTGATAAATATCATGTCAGCGATTCATTCTTATTGCATATTGTTATATTATCCCACACAGTGCCCACTGAGCATTTCTTAATAAATATCATGTCAGCGATTCATTCTTATTGCATACTGTTATATTATCCCACACAGTGCCCACTGAGCATTTCTTGATAAATATCATGTCAGCGATTCATTCTTATTGCATACTGTTATATTATCCCACACAGTTCCCACTGAGGATTTCTTGATAAATATCATGTCAGCGATTCATTCTTATTGCATACTGTTATATTATCCCACACAGTGCCCACTGAGCATTTCTTGATAAATATCATGTCAGTGAATCATTCTTATTGCATACTGTTATATTATAGACCCATTTAAAATTCTTCAAGTGTGTGAACAAACAAGTAATTTAATACAATATGACACTGTAAAGCAGGGTGGAGGGAATTTCCATGGCTCAAAGAAGAATTCACATCTGCAACATTAAAACACATGGTCATACAGCATAGGCCAGAACTTTTTCTTTTTTATTAGATGTTTTCTTTATTTACAATATCTCCTTTCCCAGGTTCACCTCCAAAAAAAAAAAAAAAAAAAAAAAAAAAAAAAAAAAAAAAAAAAAGGAAAGAAATAAAAAGAAAATAAAAAACCCCAAAAACTAAAATAATCCTCTGTTCTGTCCCCTCTCCCCCTGCTCACCATCCCACCCCCATTGATGACCGACTTGGCCATCCTCTGCTATACACATGCTGCTGGAGCCATAAGTCCCCCCATGTGTACTCTTTGGTTGGAGTTTTAGTCTCCAGAAACTTTGAGGGTACTAGTTAGTTCATATTGTTGTTCGTCTTTAGAGACTTCAAACCCTTCAACTCCTTGGGTCCTTTATCTAGCTCCTTCATTGGGGACCCTGTACTTAGTCCAATGGATGGCTGTTGGATACAGAAAATGTGGTACATCTACATAATGAAGTACTACTCAGCTATTAAAAACAATGAAATTCTTGGGGAAGTGGATGGACCTGGAGAATATCATCCTGAGTGAGGTAACCCAATCACAAAAGAACACACATGGTATGCATTCTCTGATAAGTGGATATTAGCCCAGAAGATCGGAATACACAAAGTACAACCACAAAGCATAAGAAACTCAGAAAGAAGGAAGACCAAAGTGTGGATACTTCGTTCCTTCTTAAAAGGGAGAACAAAATACCTATGGAAGGAGTTGTAGAGACTAACTATGGAGCAAAGACTAAAGGAAGGACAATTCAGAGACGCTCCACCTGGGAATCCTTCCCATATTCAGTCATCAAATCTAGATATATTGTGGATGCCAACAAGTGCTGGATTACAGGAGCCTGATATAGCTGTCTCCTGAGAGGCTCAGACAGTACCTGACTAATACAGAACTTTCTTGATTCTGAAGAGATATTGTAAGTCCTTGTTGGTCCTTAGAGCCCTCTGGTGGTCATGACGTCTCTGTAGGGAAGTTTTTGTTCAGGTTCACACTGGACTTCTTCCACTCTGTATCTGGCCCAGTAGTAGATGGCTGTATCTTCACTTTTCAGACTGCTCATTTTAAAGAAAACTTTGCTCTTGTAGGTGTCCCAAGTGACACGCAGTTGGATATTGAGAACTGAATTATAGTATGAGCTTCTACCAGCCTATACTCCTCCCATCCACTCCAATCCCTTTCTTGGAGGCTTGCAATACCAATGTACACCATAGCTGATTAATGAGAACCCAGAGACAGTGCAAGTGAGGGACAGGGACTGTGAAGTCTGCACCAGGCCAGGTTCTGACTCCTTCAGCTGTACCTGAGACAGGACACCTGGGGACAAGCAACATCACCACCAATCATATTATATATATCTGCTAGATGACATGCTTGGGTCCCTCTTCTGAAACCCTGAAACACGTACAGCTTGGAAAGGTCACCAGGCAGAGAAGCAGCACTGAGATAGCCATGCTCTGACGGAGACTCTAGTGAGAAGGAGATGAGGCCTTCTCAGCTAGGCCTGGGCTTTCAGCCTGAGCCTGAGGGATGCTTTGCATGGGGGAGGCTCCTGAGGGGATAAAAGGAAGCACAGGGCAAGGCTTCCAGTTTCCTCTCCATGTGCCTGTGACTGCCTTTGTTTTGTTTTTGTTGTTGTTTTTTCTTTTTAGAACAAATGGAGCTGAAAATTCTGGTAGTTTTCCCTGAAAGTGTTTGGATTTCTAATTTAAAATAAACACATATCCCATTGTTCATGCCTTGGAAGCAAAAAAATAAGTAAGGGGTTGGTATGGATATTTACATACCATAGGTATTACTTAGTGAATAGTCATTAAATTATTTTCAATGTATGTGTTTATACTAGTTTTATACATGAAGAATAAACTATTATAAAAAGCACTTTCTATGGAGTGATCTTATTCTCATCAGTTTTCAAGAAATAATTTGCAAGGAAGCAGTTCACAGGCATGTAGTCTATTTGTTTTCAAACATTTATTTAAGAGTAGATCCAAGAGACGGATATGGGTCCCATGTCACTAAGCTGAGTGTCTTAACCTTCCTGTTCAGGGACACTGTAGCTGGGAACGACTTTTTGTACTTTTTGATTTATGTCAATCTCTCTCTATCAATGTAGTTTTGTATATTCCTCTTTGTCTCTTGTTTCAGCTTGTAGCACACAAAATTATGTTTCTAAATATGACTATGAATTATTGAGTGAAAGGTAGGTCAGCTGTTCATAATACTTCATAAAAAACAGTAGCAAGACACCAGGATTGGTTATCATGTTAAGTGAAGTAAAAAGTAATCCAGAGATCCCTTATGGCATGAAGTAGGGCAGAAGTCATACATGAACATGGGGATCCTTGTACCTTTAGGTGTTCTCTCCATGATTTTGTAATGGTAACACCAGAGAAGAGAAGGGCTTGTAACAGGGTTGTAACAATGTTTGCTAAAACTAAGAGAATGTGAGTTTGTTACTTGGCATTGGAGTCCATACATTTGATATTTCTTATTTTAAATGTATAATCTTTATAACGTGAGTGTCAGGGATGCAGGGAGGTCTCAACATTAGGGAGAAAGCTATCAGTGCATGGTGTGGTTGTCACCCACTGTATATGTGCTTTGTTTCACCTTTTTATGATACTATGAGGGTTAGGAGAATATTTTTCAGACGTTATCCTCAGTATGCCTCATCTTGGGTTTGTCTGATATTTTCCTTGTGGTTATAAAAATTTGAGGAGGCATGTCACTGTAATAAATGCACATTTCTTATACTATATTGGGTAGCTTGGTATAAGTCCACTTAGTCAAGCATTTCTGTCTTTTGTTACTAAGAGATTGTCTCTGTCTCTATGCTATACTTCAATGCTTCTTGAGTTTCTCTATTCCATAAATTTATACAGAATGAAGTTACTAGGAAAAGTCATTTGCAAAGGAATATGTTTATGATAAACAAAGTATTTATAGTTCTTTTCAATTTCAGAGGTGGATCCTCATTAAGTGTTTATTCAATCATTTCTTTTCTTATTGTTAGTGAAAACAGGGATTCTCACTTAGTGGGTCAAGTCACAATGATATTACCAGCCTGTTCATTTTTGTGATGGTTAGAATCTTATCAACATAATACAAGCTAGGGTCATCTGGGAAAAAGGGACCTCAGTTAGAAAAAAAATCCTCTCTATCATATTGATTTGCAAGCCACTGTGTGGGGTCATTTTCTTGATAAATATTTGATGTATAAAATCTGAGGCAGATTTTGATGGTGGCATCCATGAGCATGTATTCCTGTTTTATACTACAAAGCATGTTGAATGACTCTAGAGAGAAAGCAGGTAAGCAGATTTCATTCATGCCTTTGGTTTCTATTTCTACTGTCAAGTTCTTGCTCTGACTTCACATCCTGATTTTCCTCAGTGAGGAAGGAGTTAAGTTAACCCTTCCCTTCCCATGTTGCTTTTGATCATGATGTAGGTCACATCAGTAGATAATAACTAAGGCTGTGGGGAAATTTTAATCCAGTATCTTGGCTTCTCCTACAAGGTTTCACACCCAAAGAATTAGGTCTGTGAGATCTAGCTGGGCTATAGACATACCCTTAGTACATACCTTTAATCCCCATAAATGTACATAAATTTAGCTTTTGGAAGGAAGAAGCAATTTTTGAAATTGACTTCTCCTTAATAGGCAGATAATCACAGAAAAATTTGATGGAATAGATCAGAGATAGGATATGCTGAACTCTGAAAGAAGAGATAGAAGATTACCCATTCAAATCGAGTGAGTACAGTCCAGAGGGGTTAATTTGGTTCATGAGTTCATGTAGTTCAGTGAAGTTTAGCATAGGCAGTTTAAGCTAGAGAATAAGGAGCCAGAAAATGAGATCAGACTGTTCTAGTTAGCCTGAGGCCAAGCAGATCAATTCAGTGAGAAGCTGAGAGAAGCCATACTGAATCAGTCAGCTTAGAATCTTTTCAACACCAACAGCTTGGATGAATCAGCTAGCTAGAGTTCTGAAAGATCTAGCCATTGTGATCTTATTCAGCAGTAAGCTGAATTGTTCAAGACAACAATTATATCAGGTGAATGAAGATTACATTTTAGAGCCTTGTAGGACCACATGAAAGAACATCCTGCTTCCCTGTGGAGGCCTGTGGTGGGACCCAAAGAACAGCCATATTGGAACCCTGCTTCACTAATCCCTTTCCAGTCTGGTCTGCCTATGGCAGAGTAGCAGAATAACTTTTCATGGTCCTCTGATCCCCATTGCCTGGCTTTGGGTTTTCCCTGCCATCTTGAGGAGCTGCTAGAGATCCCTTTTTCTTGTGTAGACCATGAGTGGGGTCTATAGGAAAAACCAGATTGAAATCCTGTCCCACAATCCCCTTGCCAGTCAGCCTGGTCTAGGTCATAGCTATCATAGGTGAATTATGTGCTGCCCCCTAACCTCCATTGCCTAGCCTAATTGCTCTCCCTGCCTTCCTCAGGTTTCCTGCTGGCATCAGGATCATACAGGCTTCACCACAGAAAACCAAATGTCTAAATGACAGTGTAAGATTACAGTTACCAAGAGCCAATGAAGTATAGCACCAGGACAGCCCAGCTATCCTGCTATATATAGCAAGCCCTGGGTATTCTAACACAGTCAGAGCACAAAAAGGGGACATTAAACCTCATTTTATAAATGTGAGAAAGTCTTTTTAAAGAGGAAATGAATGTATCCCATAAAGAAATGCCAGTAAATACATTTGAATATGTGAAAGAAATTAATAAAACTGCCAAGAACTGAAAATGGAAATAGAAACTATAAAGAAATCACAAACTGAGGCAATCCTGGCTATAAAACTTAGGAAAGCAAGCAAGAAGTACAGACACAAGCATCACTCATAGAATACACAGGATGTAAGAGAGAATCTCAGGCTTAGACAATACGAAAGAAGAAATTGATGCAAGGGTCCAAATATGCAAAATTAGATATTTGATGACACAAAAAATCCAGGTAATTTGGGAAACTGTGAAAAGATCAAACCTACGAATAATGGGCATAAAAGGAGAAGATTCTCAGCTCAAAGGCACAGAAAACATCTCTACAATACCATAGAAGAAAATTGCACTAACCTAAAGAAAGTAATGCCTATAAATGTATAAGAGGCTTAAGGAACACAACATAGATTGTACCAGAAAAGAAAATTTTCTTCAATTTTTTGGGTGTGTATCATTTTGTTTGTTGATTTATTTACTCTGAAATAATGATCAATATCATTGTCAGTTTCCTCCTGGAAAATTCTGCAGACAACATCGCTTATGTGTAAGACACACAACAAAGAACAGCCTTCCTACATTTGGAAATCACAGCAATATTGATACAAAGAATAAAACACAGTAGAATCGCCACAAAAATAAGCACAAATTGAATTGTTGAAGCAAGGATCCCATGAAAGAACTGTACTTATCTCCGATGTGAGATACAGGTTTTTAGGTTGTCAATAGCAAAGGAAACTACAAGAATATCAGAGCTTCGGATTTGTGATAGGAGACTTTCCTGAGACACAGCGAGTGAATAATCAGTTTCACCCATTTCCCTCAGTGATGCAAATATATAGTAGAAATCTCAAATGGTGAACTTTTGATTCTTTAAATTGTTTTTTACAATGTATATTCTTAGGAAGTGGTCAACACTCTGCATGAGAGAAATGAGTCACGAAATGTTCTTCCAGATGGAGAGTTCCTCATTATCATACCAGAGGACTCATCCCAGCAAAGCAGTGGACCTCTTCCAACCCTAACCATCAGAGGAAAGCTTCTTGTGCACATTCTTGCTTTCTTCCTTAGCTGAAATGAAGTCCACCCATTCAGGACCTGTTCACTGTGAACCAGACACAAACTCATTTGTCTTTTCTGATGAGAGTTCAAAGACTGAGATAATTGTGTGCTGAATATGCACCAAGATATGTTGGAAATTGAGATGAAATCAGAGACATTGTTAGTCCCAGGCTTCAGCATGGTGGGCCACAGTTTCCAGTTACCCTGTCATTCACTAATCTAGTTATGTTTAGGAAGCTTTTGTGCCATGCGTTAAAGCCTCAAATCCCTTTCAAGAACATTGTGCTTACACAGGTGAATAGACCTGATGAAGGCAGAGCAGGAAACATAAAGTAGAATCAGTTTCTAGAAGGATCCATGGTTCTTGCCCACACCCTCAAGATCTTTGCCTAGTGGGGGAATCCACAGTGTGGATATTGGAAGTCACTGGCCAATGAGTCTAGCAAAATAGTAAGATGCAGCCCAGTGATATACTTTATTTCAAATGTTAGTGTGTTGATTGATAAAGACATCTCAACATGTACACACACACACACACACACACAAACACACACACCATTCACTCATTCACAGTGAACATGAGAGATGGAGAAAAAGACAGAGGGAGAAGGAAGCATGGAGAGAGAGAGAAAGAGAAAGAGAGAGACAGCATCATACAGACAAATACAGATATACAGAGATAGAAATATAATAAATAAATGCAAAACACATATAACAGGAAAACAGGAAGATGAATAAACCCTTGTACACTTCAAATATTCCTACACACTATACTTGTACAAAGAATCATTTTATAGAGGAAGCCCAGAGACATGGAAGTCCAGCCCTCTGTTCCCTCCATGACTTTCTGAACTGGCTAGAACTCTGTTAGTTAGATCCCTGTGTGCTTTCATCGCCCCCTGCTGGTTCTGAGTGTTCTGCAGGAGGTTTGTGTTTGAGCTCACAGTAACACTCACTCACTGTGTCTGTTGCACAGTAATACGTGGCTGTGTCCTCAGACTTCAGATTGCTCATTTGCAGGTATAGCATGTTCTTGCCATTGTCTCTGGAGATGGTGAATCGGCCCTTCAAGGCGTCTGGATAGTAGGTGCTACTACCATCATTACTAATGGTTGCAACCCATTCTAGACCCTTTCCTGGAGCCTGGCGGACCCAGGCCATGTAATAGTTACTGAAAGTGAATCCAGAGGCTGCACAGGAGAGTTTGTGGGACCTTCCAGGCTGCACTAAGCCTCCCCCAGACTCCACCAGCTGCACCTCACACAGGACACCTGCAAACAGATAATGCTCATCAGAAAACTGTTACTAACAAAACTAAACAAACAAATAAAACAATTTTTCTATTTCTTATATGACCAGAATCTCATTTGTATTAAGTTACCTTTTAAAGTAAGGACAAGAAAAACTGAGGTGAGCCTGAAGTACATGGTGATTGGTCTGTGTTCAGTCCTGATCACGGCTTGGGCTCCCCTTCCAGAGCTGCAGGGTCAGGGTAGGGCTGGTTTTTAATAGGCACAGAGAAGCCTTATTTGCATGTCTTCCTGCTATAGCATGCTCTGGAGTTGAACTTGGGCTGGAGGGAAGTAGTCCTCATAGCAGATATAAGACATCAAAGACATTCTTGAATTCCCAAGTACCTCAATAAATTATATTTAACAACCAGACTGATGTAATATATGTCCCCATATTTATTCAAGGACAAATTCCATGGTGATGACACATAGGAGAAGTACCATAGTGACATGAGAGTTAAATTCATGTTGCCTTTGGTTTCAATAGCTGAATAGTGTTCTTTTGTGTATATGTACTAAGTTTCTTTATTCTTTCTTCAGTTGAGGGACATTTAGATTGTTTCTAGTTTTTGGTATTAAGAATAAAGCAACTGTGAACATATTTGAGTAAGTGTCCCTGTGATATAATGTGGCATTTTGTTTTGTATGTGCCCAGTAATGGCATAGCTCGGTCTTGAGGCAGAACTAATCCATGATTTCTGAGAAATTATCAAATGAATTTCCAAAGAGGCTGTACCAGTTTTCATTCCCACCAGCAATGGAAGAGTCTTCCCATTGCTGTCAATCCTTGCCAGCATGTGCTGTCACTTGAGATTTTTATCTTCCCCCTTCTGAAGGGTGAACGACTGAATCACACTATGTTTTGAATTGCATTTTCCTAATGACTAAAAATGTTGATCCTTTAGTTGTGGACTCTAGGGACATAAGACTTCTCTCTTCTGAGAATTCTCTGTTTCACATTGTACTCCATTTTAAAATTATGTTATTTGGATTGTTAGTGCCTAATTTCTTGTGTTTGTTTAAAAAAAAATTGGATGTTAGTACTCTTTCAGATCTGGGGTTGGTGAAGAACTTTTCCAATATGTAGGCTGCTGTTTTGTCCTAATGACACTGTCCTTTGCATTATAAAAGATTTTTAGTTTCAATAGGTCTCCTTTATCAATTGATGATCTCAGAGCCTGAGCATTGGAGTTCTGTTCAGGAAATTGCTTGTACCTATGCATTCAAAACTATTCCCCACTTTTAGTCCTATTTGATTTAATGTATGTAATTTGAGGTTGAGGCCTGTGATACCTTGTATTTGAGTTTTGTGCAGGATGGTAGATATGGATCTATGTGCATTCTTCTACAGGCAGGTCACCAATTAGAACAGGACCATTTGTTGGTAATGCTTTCTTCTTCTTCTTTTTTATTCATACGGTTTTTTGTTTCTTTGTCCAAAATCAAGTGTTCATAGTTGTGTGGGTATATTTCAGATTACTCAATTCAATTTCATTGATCATCCTGTACCATGCAGTTTTAATTACTATTGCTCTGTAGTATTGGTTGACGTCAGATATGGTGATTCCCCAACATTCTTCCATTGTTCAAGATTGTTTTAGTTATCCTATGTTTTTCATTTCTCCATATGAAGTTGAGAATTTCTCTTTCAAGGCCTGTAAAAAGTCAGGTGTAAGAAGCCGCAGTTAGCGGTGTTAGCCAGCAGATGACGTTGACATCTGGTGCTCTCCCAAGTTTACAGAGAAACTGCGCATGTGCCTAGGGACAAAGATCGCCAAGTCACTAGCCATCCTGGGCCTATTATGCTCCTGAGCAAACAGCCAATCAGAGATGAGCATGCCGCTCCAGGGCATATATAAACAGTGCTTTTGGGGTGTAGGGTGTCGCCCTCTGGAAGATGTAATAAAGAATGGCTGCAGAAGGATCTTGTGTGTCTGTCCGTGATTTCCTGTTGGCAGGAAACCTGCGCGCACGACAGTCAGGTTGGAATTTGGATGGGAATTGCATTGAATCTGTAGATTTTTTTTTTTTTTTTTTTTTTTTTTTTTTTTTCCGTTTTTCACTATGTTCATTCTGACTATCCACATGTATGGGGGAATCTTTCTATCTTCTGATATCATCTTCAATTTTTTTCTTCAAAGACTTGAAGTTCTTATCATGCAGATATTTCACTTGATTGGTTATAGTTACACCAATATATTTTAATTTATTTGTGGCTATGGTGAAGGGTGTTGTTTTTCTAATTTGTTCTCAGCTGGTTTATCTCTTGTATAAAGGAGGACTACTGATTTCTTTGAGTTAATTTTGTTTTCAACCACATTGATGAGGGAGTTATCATCTGTAGGTGTTCCCTTGAGGAGTTTTTGGGATTGCTTATGTATATTATCATGTCATCAACGAAATGCAATACTTCGACTTCTTCCTTTCCAATGTGTATCCTACTGATCTTCCTTAGTTGTCTTATTGCTCTTGCTTGAACTTTAAGTAGTAATATTGAATAGACAGGGATAGAGTGAGGAACCTTATGCTGTCTATGATTTTAATGGAGTTATTTTAAATTTCTTCCTATTTAATTTGCTGTTAGCTGTTGGCTTGCTGTGTATTGCTTTTATTATATTTCTTCGGCTTCTGTGATAAGAGTTTTGAGACAGTGATAACTGTATGCTTGTTGATCATAAAACTGGGGGGCCTAGGCTGTGGCCCAGGCCTGGCCTGCTGGTGCTTCCTCTCTCCTAGGTGGCAGGGGGGCCTGGTGCTGAGGCCCAGGCCAGGTCTCTCTCTCTCCTCCCAGGGCTGACCTGTTTGCTCCTTAATTAAAAAGGAGGTAATGTATGAATAAGTTATTTTATTGTAGGAAGGGGAAATATGCTGGTTGAGTAGAGAGAAGGAAAGGAGAGGAAGGAGAGAGAGAGAGAAAAGAGAAGAGGGAGAAGAGAACAAAGAGCAGAGAGGAGAGAGAGAGAGAGCAAGAGGGTAAGAGTTAGTAAGAGCGAGAGGGATGAGAAGAGAATGAGAGAGTGAGAGAACAAGAGAGTGAGAAGAGAACAAGAGAGAACAAGAGAGTAAGACAGAGAGAAGAGAACAAGAGAACAAGAGAGTGAGGAGGGGGCAAACCACCCCTTTTATTGTATGGGGTGTGGCATGCCTGGTTTGTGGTCAGATGACTGTTTGGAAGGTCCAGCTAGAATGCTGGGAGTTTGAGGCAGTGTCTGCTTGATAGAGCACACATCTCCTGCAGGGGCAGCTGTGAGGGGTCTGGGCTGAAATCTGAGCCATGGTTTCAGGAGTAATTCACCGACCGCCTTCTGTCCCTTTGAGCAAATGCTCAGTAGGTCACTGGCGTTCAAAGGTGGCTCTGCTCTACTGGCCTCTGGTTGTCAGAACTGCTCACTGCCCCACTTGTGCTGAATGAACATCTTGGAGCTTCTAATTCAATGAGTTAAACTCCGCAGAGAGAGTGGAGCAGACCAGGACAGGGAGGCTGGGGTCCTTTGGTTCATCTGTGCCTTAAGATTTCTTACCTCACTTTGATGTAAGAAACAAACAAACAAACAAACAAACAAAAACCTTAAGAACAGTCAATTCTCTGACCTCCCTGCATCAGCCACTATTCCATGACTCAATGTCCTCCTCTTCTTCTTTCATTTACCTACAGGGATATATACTAGGTTTTTTGTTTTTGTTTTTGTTTTTGTTTTTTTACTGTTACAGAAGATAGACATTTCATACAGGTTTATTTTGTCTTTAAGAAAATTCAAGCACCATATAACTTGTAAATTACAGAAATGGAAAATAAATTTTGTTGGTGGGCATGAACTAGTGAGAAGAATGTTCACATATATTCTCTAAGTCTGGAATTTCACCAAATGGTCTATTTTTCAGTACTGCAGGTGAATGAGGGGTCTGACTGTGGGTTACAATTGCTGTGATGAAACACTATATCAAAGGAACTTAGGGTGAAAGTATTTATTGGGCCAAAATTTCTACATTGCTGTTTATCAGAAAAGGAAATCAGGACAAATACTCAAGCAGGGCAGGAAACAAGAAGCAAGAGTTGATGTATTAGGATCAGCAACAAACTCATGATGGTTTTCCAAACATGTATGCTCTTTACTAAAACCACAAGAAAAGATGAGAGACAAATGTGGGTTGTACTGCAGTGCTACATCCCAGTGGTCCAGACCTCTCTATTCTTCACTTTTTGCACACAACACTTACATTTGTCTGACAATATATTGAACCTCTTATTTTCAAGATTATGTAGTACTCTGTAGTATAATTTGGAAGCAGCATGTTCACTGCAGGAGTCTTCTTCTTCATTGGTTATGATCTGAAAACCAGCAACACAAACAATTGCAGTGATCTCTTAGTTTAGTATACATTTTTGCCGCTGGTGTGCTAGCCAGGAGGGTAGAGGCTCAAAGCTCGAATCTTGAGTCTTGAATGCTGACTGCTCTTCTGTACACTGTCCCACAAACACACACACACACACACACACACACACACACACACACACACACACA
>JADRCD010144585.1:12911-40934 GCA_019843815.1 Montemys delectorum
CACACACACACACACACACACACACACACACACACACACACACACACTCAGCTCAAGGTCCCACTCATCCTTAGTAAAACGTCCACTATGCTAATCTTCTGGGCTAGTAGAGACATGTCTCTTTCTTGCTAACTCCTAGAGTGGTTCAGCTGCAGTATGTGACTGAGAATAAGGATTATATTTGACCTTGACCTGGGATAAGTCTCCCATTCTGTAAACTTCAATGCCTTACCCACAATGTCAAAGGCAATTAGTCTGGATGGGTAACATTCTTTACGAAATTCCAAATCAGGGTATGGCTAAGATGTTGGAATATTGGTAAAGGTCAGAGAGCAATGTCCAATTTTGTCTAGCTATTAATAAATCATATCTTGGTGGGCACCTAGCACACCAGTTTTCAAGGACATATCTTGGCTACCTCTGAGTTAGGATGATAAGGAGACGATGCAGGAGACTGGCTTCCATGAAGCTTTTGCCTCATAAACTGCTGTCACACAAAGTGTGCGTGGCAATTCCCTCTCTTTTAGTATTTTTCAGACGAAGCTCCACAATGTTCTGCCTCATTGTGGCTAGGGATCTCAAATGTGAGTTAATAATAGCAAGCAAGATTATATACTGAACCCAATCTAAGGGATTGAATGCATTTAGATTTGTTTTTTAAATCACTGGCCAATTCATCAATGTTCCAAGTATCCAAATGACTTTTGATGTTATCTGAAATTTCTGCCTTCAATTGTTTCATATCATGAGAAATATCTATATCCTTCCACACTCCCTGCAAATGAGCTTTAGTCTACTGAAATGATGCATGACACTTAGTGGCAATGTGAGACCCCTGGAGGGAACCCCGCACTGAGACCTCGGGAGCGACGACCCAAGACACAAACTTGATGCAATCAGCAAGAGGCTTTTATTCCAGCAAGCTGGGGCAAGATTCATATCCCTCACAGGGGTTGAGGAATCTGGCCCCAAGCAAAAATTTAAACAGATTTTTAATACCTACACAGTTGCTGGGGCAGTTGCTGGGACAGAGGGAAGACTAAAATAAAGGAAAGTCTGAGGTGGTCTCTGATTGGTGCTGGCTCGAGCTAGGGTTCAGGGGCAGGTTAGCCACCTGGCAGTTGTTTGTTACCTTTTCTCTGCCAGGTCATCCTGGTCCCCTTGCTTCTAGGTTCTGGGAACTGGTCTCCCACTGAGTTCAGCCAACGGCTAAGTTCCCACAGTACAGTTTGAAAACTAAACTTAACCTCTCATTCCCTCCTCTTCTATTGGAACTAGTTCTAATCCTAGAACATCTGACTCTGATCTCTTTAAGGCCTGATACTGTTGGTGGAGCATGAGTACTTGAACAGTACTAATTTTCTCTCTGATAAATCTTACCAGCCTGTTTAGGATGCAAGGTCCAAAGGTCAGCACAAGAAACAGGATTATCAATGGGCCCATCAGGGTGGGTAGTGAACCAAGGTGACTCGTTAAACCATGATTTGAACCATCCTTGGTGGCTTTTTTTTTCTTTGTCGGACGTCTAGTGCTAGGGGGTCCCTTAATATCATATTTTATGTTTTGAGCCCCCGGCTAAATGACAAACATCAGGAGTAAGGGGTAGCCATCAAGTCTAGGGAGTGGTCACTTTGGAGGTGCTCCAGGTAACATCACCCGTTTGGGACAGAACCTGCCAGGTAAGTTTCTGGGGATGATGGGGAGAAGCATGTCAGGATCTGAGTTATCAGCAGACACACTAGGGCAACACAAGCGAAGCTCGAGGGGGTCTGTGGCCCACTCCAATGTCTATCTGTCTGCTGGTGAGGACACTTTTTTATGTAAAAGGCATGAATCTAAACTGAGGCACCATCAAGAGGACGATGTTGCGGTGATGTCTCACATACACGGCACCTGGAGCTCACTGGTGTGGCACTTGGAGGTGATGTGGCACTTGGGGGTCACCAGGCTTGTAGGCTTCAGCTCTGAATGTGCTCAAGAGCCTTTAACCTGCCAAGGAGGGTGGTAGGATAAAAAGACTCATCTACTGGAGAAGCACTGAGTGAAGCCAGAAGGGGACGACACATAGACTCAAAGGATGTGAGCCGAAATCTCCCCAGAGGATTTCTAGCTCGACAAAGGGCATAGGGAAGGAGGACTGTCCAGTCTGTTATGCCAGTTTCTACTGACAATTTGGTTAAGGTCTCTTTTATGGTTCTATTTATTTTCTCTATCTGTCCTGAGCTTTTGGGGTCTGTAGGCTTAATGTAATTTTCTATTCTACCCCAAGGATCTTGGCCTGTCCCTGACTTACCTGGGCAACAAAAGCAGGTCCATTGTCTGACCCAATTACCTTAGATAGACCAAACTGCAGAAAAATTTCTTCTAGTATCTTCTTGGCCACTACTTGAGCTATTTTTTTTTCTTACAGGGGAAAGCCTCAGTCTATCTAGAAACGGTGTCAGGTCTTTTTCTTTGTAGCCAAGCCCCCCGAGGGCCTTTAATGAAGAGGAATTGACAAACTGACAGGCTTTGCAAGTTTTCAGTCATTTCATAGAGTCTTAATATATGATGGGGGACTGCTTTACTAGTTCTTGCATCCCCTTTTTTCTTGGGCTACCCTTTTAGTCTCAGCATCTGCCCGCCAGTTCTCTCTAACTACCCGGTCACTTGTACGCTGGTGACCTGGGCAGTGCATAGATATTGACCCTCTGTCCCTCAACCAGTCATAATTCTGCTCCCTGAGCCAAGGACCTCTTGGGCAGACTGCTAGCCCAGATGATCTTTTCATTGTCTACAACCACCACCCCCTGCTACCCTCTTACCTCCAACCACATAGCTATTGCCATCTGTGTACCAGTCCATAACCCCTGGCCATGGCTGGTCCCACAAGTCTCAGAGTCAGCCAGGATATCTTGGCAGGAATAGGGGATGGTCTCTTCAGTGGTTTCAGGAGGCAAGGTGGCTGGGTTAAGGATGTTGTGGGGTGGAATTTCTTCCCTGGCTTTCTTGCTCATTAACTGGCAGCAGGGGCATGTTCCAGAGAGACCAGAAGGGGAGCAAAACCACCAGTTGGAGAAGGCAGGGGCTGCAAAGGTTATTTTTTTATTTAGGAGCAAGCTCTGATAGTGGGTCATGTGGGCATTAGAGAGCCCAATGTCGTTTTTCTTTGCAGTATACGCATTAATCTTTTTCAATTAGCCTCTGGTGAGGGTTGCCCAGGTGCCTTATCTGCCCTGTTTTCTCCCTAGGTTTTACATAAGGCTCTCTACCTACTACTGTGGCCAAGATCAGTGTCAAATTCTGATTCTGCCTCTTTTTCATCCTGTTTTCCCACTTTTTTTTTTTTTTTTTTGCTCTTTCTGCTTTCTCTGTTCCTTTTTTTCTTCAGTCTACCAAATCTCTCAGAGTCATGTCATGTCTCTAGTTTCTGTGACTTATGCTTAATGTCCAGGGCCACCTGTCCCATGACCGCCATGGCCACCACTGCCTGTTGCCCCTCAGGGGCATACCTGTGGTAGGCCTCCATAAGCCATTCTAGAAACACAGACGGAGACTCTGTTGGCCCCTGAACAACTTCTTTTACCTTGGTCAAATTGGTGGGCTTCTGTGCAGCTCCTTTGATACTCGTCACTAGAATCGGGCGACAGACACACAGTCACCTTTCCCACCCTCAGGGGTATTGAAGTCTCAATCGGGACGCTCTAAAGGGAACCCAGCATCTATGATACTCTGCAACTGGAAGGGTCATCTGTCTGCCCCTGGAACATGTTTTTGGGCTTCCAGTAGGATCCATTCTTCCATTGTAAAGAGGGTTTGCAAGAGCTGCTGGCAGTCATCTCAGGTGGGCTGGTGAGAAAACATAAGGGATTCTTCCAAGGAGGTTAGTCTGGCAGGGTCCTCAGAAAAGGGAGGGTGGTTAGTCTTCCAGTTATCAGTGGATGAAAAAGGTCAGTATTGAAGGGGCTGGAGGCCCCCATCTTCTGCTGGGGGAGGGCCATAAGCATGCATCACAAGGAATTGAGTGTTCTCGGGAGACATTTCTCTTTGATTACGGGTCCCCTGGGTAGGGCCGGAGAGATCTTAAAAGGGCACCGAGACCACTGCTGCTGGAGGTGGAGCAGGATGAGGTTGGGGAGGAGGTCTGACTGAGTGTCAGGGTAAATCTTCTTGGGAGTCTCTCGGGAGTTCTCCTGAGTACCAGGGGTAGATGAAGCCACTTGGGAGGGCTCCTCATTGCTTAGGTTCTGGTGGCTTTACAAGGCCAGGACTGGGGAGCCTGATCCTCCAGGGGACTTCGGTGTCCTGACCTATGACCAGACCCATGGTGGAGGACTGAACGTCAGGTCCTCTCACACAACGATATATGGCTGTTGGTCAGGGTGTTTTTCTGGTTCCTGTTGGAAAACATTATCTTTGGCAGCTTGTATTACATCTAAGTCAAATACTCCCTCTGGTGGCCACCCTACGTTAAAGGCAGGCCATTTAGAGGAGCAGAAAGCCTGCCACGGTCCCTTCTTAACTTCAACCGAGAGATTGTGAGCCCGGTCCCTAGCTTCCTTCCAGTGGTCTAGAGTCAGTGTCAGTGGGGTCACAATAGTCTGTCCCATCGTCAACATGTACACACACACACACACACACACACACACACACACACACACACACACACACACAAAAGACAAAGGAAACAGAGAATAAAAAGCCTGAAGCACACTCGGCCACTCCGGGTGTGCTGAAAATATCCAACAGGCAGGGCCTCCGAGTGCTGCTCTACTCAACCAAATGTGGCACTCCTTCAAAATACCCGTGGAGGGTTCCCATATGTCATCCCCTCCTGGGGCATTCTCCAGGATTGGTGACCTGCAATCCCACTGATTGTGGCTGGCCAGGCTAGCAAGCACTGCACCAGCAGTTGCAAAAGAGATAAAACCACAGAAAAAGCCTGAAGCACACTCGGCCACTCTGAGTGTGAGTGGGCTGAAGGGATCTGAAAATACACAAAAGTGAAAGTAACAGCGATTTGACAGAGATGAGACAGACAGACATGGAGGTCTGGACCCAAGCTTACCTCCAAGAGCATTATTGTTGGTGAGGGGTGGTCACAAATCCTGTGAATGAGCCCCCAAATGTGAGACCCCTGGAGGGACCCCCACACTCAGACCTTGGGAGTGACAACCCCAAACACCACCAAGATGAGGACTTGATGCATTCAGCAAGAGGCTTTTTATTTCAGCAAGCTGAGGCGAGACTCATATCCCTTGCAGGGCTAGAGGAGTCTGGTCTCAAGCAAAAATTTAAACAGGTTTTTACACCTACACAGTTGCTCGCCAATCCTACCCTTCCTGGTCCTCAGGACACCCAACGCTGGTTTTATCATTGAGCTTTAGGGTGTGTGTGTTTGTATGTGTGTGTGTGTGTGTGTGTGTGTGTGTGCGCGTGTGCGTGTGTGTGTATGTGGTGTGTAGTATGTTGTGTGTACTATGTGGTGTGTGTATATGTATGCGTGTGGTGTGTATGTATGTGGTATGGTGTTTATGTGTATGTGGTATGTGGAGGCGTGTGTATGCGTGGTGTGTAGGAGTGTACGGTGTGTGTGGCATGTGTATATGTGTATAGTGCATGTATGTATGTGTGGTATGTATATGTATGTATGTGTGTGTGGTATGTGTGGTGTGTATGGTGTGTATGTGTATTTGTGTGTATGTATATGTGTGTTGCTGGAACAAAGGGAAGACTAAAACAAAGGAAAATTCGGGGTGGTCTCTGATTGGTGATGGCTCAAGCTAGGGTTCAGGGGCAGGTTAGCCACCTGTCAGTTGTTTTTTACCTTTTCTCTGCCAGGTCATCCTGGTACACTTGATTCTGGGTTCTGGGACTCGTCTCTCACTGAGTTCAGCCAACAGCTAAGTTCCCACAGTACAGTTTGAAAACTTAAACTTAACCTCTCAGCTAACCTAACCTATAAACAACATAATGCATGGATAAGAGACACAAGTTATAGGGGAGCTAGTTTGAGCTTTGAGTTTCTTTTAAAAAATCATAATAGCAGCAGCAAGTCCAAACAGTTCTGGTTGAACAGCAGTAGCACTAGCTGTTCTAGTTGCAGTCTGGGGTGGATGTCTGATTCTCTTGTTCTTCTCCCTCTTCTTCTCAGGGAGTCTTTGTGAGCGAGAGATGTGGCCAGGTAGAGCAGTCTTTCTGGAATCTAGATTGGGGATTCTGCATTCTGCAGAAAAAAACATAAATATACCCTCTTCTCAAGGTGATTAAAACATCTGGGCCTTTTCTAGGCTCCAGTAAAAAAGGATTATTCCATTTTATCTAGGCATAATTATGCCTGGTTGTAGGGTGCCATCCTTGGCATCTAAATTTAAAATGTTTAAAATAAAAAGAATGATTTAAATAATGTGCACAGGATACAACTCTCCCTTTTCTGTTTAAAAGTCAAACTTTTCAGAGTGTGAATGTGCACATTCAACAATTATTTGTCTTTGAAAACTTTAAGAAATCCCAGTAATATGAGCAACATTAAATTGTTAACAAAACATCTCAAATGCCTGACTGTAATAGCCAGTTCCATTATCTGTTCCAATCTAATTAGGAACATCAAACATATAAAATTAATGTAGGCAATGATTACATTTTTTGTTGCTTTTTCTGTTAAGGTGATTGTAACTAGAAAGCCTGAAAAGGTATCAAGTTACATGTGCATATTCTATTTTTATTTTTTAAAATAAAAAATATTCTTTAAAAATACCAAATTATCACAAGCCATCACTATTATGATGATACAAAGAATAAGAGTATATGACCAATTGTTTTTGTGTAAAGTCTATAATCTGCCTGGGATATAAATCTGCTGTGGTATTACCTTAACGGTCTTGTCCAGGCAGTTTAAGATATCTAAAGACAGTTTTTTTTTTTTTTTTTTTTTTTTTTTTAAGGAACAGTATTTTTTCTTAACTTTAGTTGTATAAGTATGAACAATTGCAAAATTTGAGAATTAGTAATATCTAAAAAGGAATAACTCCAAGCAATTGTAAACTACTGAGCTATATACATTGGCTATCAGTATATAAATTAAAAGTTTGATTTTAGCACTATAAAAACAGGTAGTTCAATTATCTATGCCCAACATGTGATCCAATCACATATATTTTTCTCCCATAGAAGGCCTGTAAATGTATCTTTTATCATGGGATGCATTAAGCAAATCTTAACAATCTGTCATTTGGATAATTATCAACTTTGTTTAGAAATCTTTACTATGTAATAGGCCAAATATCAATTAATATTTTGCAATAACCAATTTAATTGCTGTTTGAAGAAATAGATGTCTCCTCAGGTTTTTAAGACATTCCTTCTAAAATACCTTCATGACTATATCATATAATTTTCAATTAATATCACAACAGCTTCATAATATAATGTTACAACTTATCTTTGAATATGAAAAAAGATGAATTTACATTAATATTGTCTTTTGTCACAGAATTGCTGTGGGCAAAACTAAACATTTGATTGTAATTGATCATGGTTGACAACAAGTGATAGAAGCTTCCTCTAGTTTCTGTAAAGCAGTTTGTCTCTCACCAGTTAATATCTAACAAAGGCTTAAGTCTTGTGGTGAGCTTAAGATGAGGTCTTAGCCAATTAACATTTTCTAGAAGCTTTTGAAAATAATTTGAAGTAAGCAAATCACCTTTTCTTTCTTGATTGATACAACTCTCTTGATGTAGTTGAGGCTTTAATAGTTAACTTATACTGAAAAATTCAAAGTCTTAGCTTCTTGTTCTGAAGCAGAGACAAAAAAATTATACATAATATAAGGCTTTAAGCCACTTTCAAAGGCAACATTTTCTAATGATAACAAATTCACTAGAAAGAAAATCTTCAAAACTACCAGCATGTAGAGGGAAAACAACCTCCTAAATACACAATAACTCTACATGAAATAGGCAAACCTGACTTTAATGCTTCTATAAGTTCTCTGACCTCATTGACTCTCCATAAAACTTAAGTTTAAATTTTCTTTTGAATCACACCCGGATAGAACTGTGATAAAGCTGTTTTTGTCTTAAAAACAATTTCAAGGAGGTAAGGGAGAGGCAAAGCCAGGAAGACTTCCCTAGGCCTGGTTTGTAAAACAAAAGAAATGTCTCTCAGGTCTTACTGAGGCCTCCCTGTGCTTTTGCATTAACTCAAATGTAAATACTTCACTGAGCATACCACCTGAGTCACACCCAAAAGATCCTAAGTGAGGATAGATTCCTAGGGAAATTGTGCTGTTTATCCCTGTTCCCTTTTCAAGCTGATTTTTACTTAAAACATTTTTTTATAACCTTGGTGCTGTAAAAGCATTGCTTATAACGAAAAGAAACTCCACTTGGGCGTCTCTGAACTGTTTTTAGGGCACAAACTCCTTTGAAACAATTTATCAAGAGCCTGTTTGATACCAAATAAATTTTCACTGAGATTTCCTTTCCAATCTTAAATTTTGTTTTTAACACTCTATGTAATTATGTAGTAATATAGAAAACGGAGATACCCCATAAAACTACCAGAAAGCAAAGAAGTCCACTTATCTTAACAAAAGGGTTTTAAGAGTTTACAGAGCAAACACTCATCCCCAAGGAATGCACGCTTCCAAGAGACATCTCCTGGCAGAGCGGATCTTCCCCACCCCACCTGCGTGTCACAGGGGTCTTATCCTAACCAGGAGAAGAAAAGTCAATAGAAACTAAAGATAAAATGTAAGTAGCCCGTGTTGTAAAGTGTAAAGTGTAACCAGCCCACATTGTAAGCTGTATATCCCTTTTCTGAAAATGGTATAAATACTCAAAGTTTTGTTTCCTCTGGTCCTCTGTTCCCGATTACAGAGTGGCCCTGGTATACCAGTTTCAATTATTAAATTAATCTCATGCTTTTGCAGCGGTCTCCTTCCTGATTCTTCGAGAGTGGGGCACCCACTCAGGTTATAACAATTAAGCTCGGTTTTTAAAAAAAATGGCAGCAGGCCCATATTGGCCACAGCTGTCTTCAACTTATACTACTCTTGTAATCATCTTAATTACAAAATATAGGTGAGTTAAGATTCTTAAGCTTGCGATCAAACTGCAAACTGAAGCCAATGGAACACTGTCAATTTTAACCATACTTTCTTAATTTCTTATGTAATATTAAGCCATAACCATAACTTTTAGAAAGGAAAACCCAATTTTAAACAATCCATACTCTTTAAAATCAATACCAAAAACATTACATTCACATTAAAAAGTTTTTTAAGTGTCTCCCTGCTTTTGAACTGTAGTTAGCAAGCCTGGGTCATTCTGAGATAACTTCTCAGAGCATGCCAGGACTCTGGAAAGTAAAATCATGGTGTTAACAGATAAGCTACATGGCACAGTGCCTTTACCCTTCTCTTCCTAAAGTACCAGGTGATACTATTTTTTGGTGTGTTATTTAATAATCCATTAAATGATTTATCAGTTCATCTCACTAGTCTTTTTGCCAGTCACTACCTCATTAGGCTTGGAGACCTCTACCTTTACCCTTGGCTCTTCGGCCTTGTAGGGTGTAAGTTTCGGCCTCCCTCGCTCCTTTGCTGCGCTCTGCCCATTCTTTCTCATTTCCTTTCAAATCAGAGGTGACTTTGAGGCATCAATTTCGACTGTTAGGCTGGAGGTTCTCAGACTAGGAGCATATGAAAAATTTTAATGCCTGGTGCAAAGTCCATAATTTAAAGTATAGCTATAATATGATATTAAGCAACTACTAAACAGCTGTTCTGAATTCTACCACCTGGTGTACTGCCTGCAACTTAAGACACAGCCTTTAGATTCTGTTAAGTGGCTGTTAAACTCTAGCTGGAGTCCATCTGCTGAGATTTTGGCCATCTTGGCTGATTCACACCACATGTGTACCTTTAATGTCACATGTCCTGAGTTGCTAGTTTTGAACTAGCTTTCAGTTACCTATGTTACAACTTTTTATCATACCCAATAACTTATAAGCCAATAATCAGACAGAGCATATTTATACCTTTAAGACTAGTTAGAAATCATAGTGGCTACACAAATCTTATAAAATTTAGATTAATCAAAGAGTTTAGAACTTAAGCTTCTGACCCCTTTTTTAAAAACAGCTTTTCAGCAGGACAACTTAAGTCAGTCTTTGCTTTGCCTTTCAGTCTCAATCTCTCTATCTCTCATGCCATTTGAGTAACTCAGAAATCTGCCTGTCTCTGCCTCCCAAGTGCTGGGATTAAAGGTGTGTGCCACCACCTCCTGGCCAGTTTCTTGTCTGGCTATTTTCATCTGCTTCTAGAATGAGCAGAGTTCCATCTTTATGGAACTGTTTCCCATGGGATTTCTGCAATCTCCTCAGGTGTTCCAGGCCCTCTGCAGCTGGAACATGCAATTTCATTTCCCCTGGGAACGTATTTCACTTCCATAGGTACTTATAGGCGCTGAATTTCCATTTCTTTTTTTGCTACAGTGTGGGCAATTCTCTGCACCACTGTTGGTCAGGTGTCTAGGCACGAATCTGACTGACCCATGGATATTGATTACTCACCATAACTGATGATCCTTTATCAGTGAGTCTGCAGAACTCTTTGTGAGATACAAGCCTTGTCTGAGAAATAAGGAAAGAAAGAGGAAGGAAGGAAGGAAGGAAGGAAGGAAGGAAGGAAGGAAGGAGGAAAAAAGTTTTACCTGCTGGAGTCCCTGTTCGGGCGCCACTGGGCCTCCCTCAACCTGCAGGAGAAATGGGGTCCTAGTCAGGTTGAGAAGGTATCAGTGAAGAAATAATGGCAGACACAACATAAGGAAGTACAGGATCTGAATGTATTTCTCAAAAATGGCATCAGACTTTTACAATTATTACAAAAGAGAAATGAAAAATCCGGCAGCTCAGTGGTCAGGGTACCTCTGAGGCCATCTAAAATACACTGGGTCTAAAACAGCAGCCACCTCCTCTGAACTGGTGCAGCACCCCTGGGCTCTGAGCATGCTCACACCAGCATGGGCCTGGCCAGAGTCCACAGGGGCTGCAGGTGTGCCAGCCAGGATGGCAGAGGCTCAAAGCTTGAATCTCGAGTCTTGAATGTTGCTTGCTCTTCTGCACACTGCCACGCACACACACACACACACACACACACACACACACACACACACACACACTCAGCTCAAGGTCCTGCCCATCCTTAGTAAAACATCCACTATGCTAATCTTCTGGGCTAGTAGAGACATGTCTCATTCTTGCTAGTTCCTAGGAGTGGTTCAGCTGCAGTATGTGACTGAGAATGAGGATTCTACTTGACCTTCCCCTGGGATAAGTCTCCCATTCTGTAAACTTCAATGCCCTACCCACAACGCCAAAGGCAATTAGTCTGGAAATTCCAAGTCAGGGTATGGCTATTGGATATTAGAAAATTGCTAAAAGTCAGAGAGCAATGTCCAATTTTGTCTAGCTATTAATAAATCATATCTTGGTGGGCACCTAGCACACGAGTTTGCAAGGACATGTCTGGGCTACCTCTGAGTTAGGGAATGCAAAAGGAAATGATGCAGGAGACTGGCTCCCATGAAGCTTTTTTCTCATAAACTGCTGTCATGCAAAGTATGTGTGGCACATTTTTAACAAATCTTGTGACATGACATCATCTTGATATTTTCCTGTATGCAAAGAATATATTGGGTAAAGTGATCCAGAGTAGGCAGAGTAACCACTGGGAAATAGCAGTGAACTAAACATTTTGATGGTCCCTCATTCTGATTGACACTTGTTTTGCCTGTGAATTAGATTAAAGGGGACACACTCAAGATGTGGTGAGATGGGGGCAGTGGTGAGGGCCTAAATATGGTAGACACCTCAGCCCTATTGCTATAAGTATTTTCTAAATACAAGGATACAGTGACAGTTGACTCCTGTCTTCTTTAACTTTAATGCTGCAAACTTCCATTTTGGAACATCAGCTTCCCCAGCCTCCTTACTTTGTGCTGCTGTACAAAATGCACATATACTGTACAAATTAAAGAAATTAGAAGAACTTTGGTATTTGGTTCTCAGAAGACAGAAGTTACCAAAATTTTAGAAACCGTTAAAAATGGTCTATTGGAAACCAAGATGAAATCAGAGAAATTGTCAGTCTCACGCACCATCATGTCTGGATCACTTTTTGTAGTTATAATTCATTTACTTTTCTGGTTGTGGTTATGAAGCTATAGTAGGCAAAATGCTAAAGGTTCATCTCCTGCTCAGAAATAGTACCTTCATACACATGAATAGAACTTATGATGCTAGAGTAAGACAGAGAATGTAGAATCACTGTGTAAATGCACCTGTAGTGGTTCCTGCCAGCATCCTAAGACACTACTTAATCACCGCTAATTTCTTAGTTCCAGCTAGCCAGCATCAATAGTCCCAGTAATGCAAAAGTTTCACTTTAGTAGTTCTGGTATCTTGTTAATCACAGCTGAAACTTCAGCCCCAGCTAACCAAAAACCACAGAATCTTCACAATGAAAACAATATGGCTATGATAAGAGTCTTTAATCTTCCCTCTGAAATTTCACAAGCCAGGCCCCCATCTTCTGCCCTGTTCTCAACATGATCTTCTAAGCTCCTACAGAACATTCCACAGAGTTCTTAACAATCAGTGGCTCTTATAGCTCAAGGTTCCAAAGTCCTTCCACAGTCCTCCCCAAAACATTACAGGAATATCCCACTATGCTGATACCAATTTGTCTTAGTCAGGGTTTCTATTCCTGCACAAACATGACCAAGAAGAAAGTTGGGGAGGAAAGGGTTTATTTGGCTTACTTCCAGCAGGGGTGGATTGTAGTGGCTCTTCCTGGTTGTCAACTTGACTATATTTGAAATGAACTACAATCCAGAATTAGAAGGCTCACCTGTGGCCCTAATCTGGAGGCTGAGAAATACAAGTTTCTGACCTGAATCTTGGCATGGAGATCTTGAGGCATAGTGGCTATGAATCCTAGATTAAGATTGGAAGATCTACGAGTTCAAGCAAAGTCATCTGGGATTAAAGGTGTGGTGCACATACCTTTAATCTGGGCCATATCTTTTGCTGGAGACCTATATAAGGACACTGGAAGAAGGAAGGCTCTCTCTGCCACACCTGCTTGCCTTGTGGGACTGAGCAACTGCTGGATCCTTGGACTTCCATTCACAGCTGCTGCTGACCGTTGTTGGGAGTTGATTGTTGGGAGTTAGACTACAGACTGTAAGTCATCAATAAATCCCTTTACTACATAGAGACTACCATAAATTCTGTGACTCTAGAGAACCCTGACTAATACAAAATTGGTAGCAGGGGTGGCTCTAAAGGAGCAGAAGTATAAGGATGGATCTTTTAAAAATCTGGAGATGGTTTGAGAATCCCTCAGCTCTTTCAACTACTGAAACCTCTCCAAATTCTCTCCCTCCTGGGAGCTCAGAGAATACTGAAGACCTGTGGTCACAACTATATTTCTAGCTCAAAGAAGCTAATGCCTTTGATTATCTTGTTGAATTAGGGAATTCGGTGTACAAAGCTTTCTACAAGATGGAGAAGAACTCGGAAAATGATTTTGTTGGTTGGTTGCTCTTAGCATCTTGAGAAAAAATGATGAAGGAAAATAAGGAATTTCGAGAGAAAATGATGAAGGAAAATAAAGAATTGTGTGATAAAATTGAAAGGTTCCAGACAAAAGTAAATGATCTAAAAGTTGCTAAGTGTGTCCTTGAAGAGAATCTTCTCTCCAGCAGCCATAGAGCTCAAGTTTCAGAAAATCAAACTGAAGCTCTCATTATAAGGTTGGCTGAATTACAGCGAAAATTCAAGTCTCAGCCTCAGAGGGTGTCAGTGGTTAAAGTAAGGGCATTAGTTGGCAAAGAATGGGATCCTATAACTTGGGATGGGGATGTGTGGGAAGACCCCTTTGAATCTGAGAATTTTGAATCTTCAGATTCTCAAGGGTTTGCCCCATCTGAGGAAGTAGTACCCTCAGCCCCATCCCTTGAAATAATGCTTTTCCCATACGAGGAAGTTAATCCAATCTCCAGAGTCTGATAAACCAGCAGTGACTTTCGGTGAAGGAAATGCCAGACAAGACAATACTGAAGTTTCTCAAGGCCCACCAATAGTTTCTTCTAGACCAGACTCAAGGCAAAACAGGCCCCTAGAGAAGAGGTAGAAAGTGTAGTCCATGAGGAAATTCAGTACACTCCTAAGGAGCTTAATGAGTTTGCTAATTCATTCAAGCAGAAGTCTGGGGAATATGTGTGGGAGTGGATTTTAAGAGTGTGGGATAATGGTGGAAGGAACATAAAACTAGAGCAGGCTGAATTTATTGACATGAGCCCTCTGAGTGGAGATTCTAGGGTTAATATGGAAGCTCGTACAGTTAAAAAAGTTGTTTGAATGGTTGGCTGAAGCATTTATTAAAGATGGCCTACTGAAAAGGAGTTAGAGATACCTGATATCCCTTGGCTTAGTGTTGATGAAGGGATTTTAAGGCTTAGGGAAATTGCAATGCTAGAGTGGATATGTTTTGTAAAACCTAATCCTCCACAATGGGAAGGTCTAGAAGATATGCCCTTCACCAGTCCTATAAGATGCAAACTGGTGAGAGGGGCACCAGCACATTTGAAGGGTTTTGCTCTTGCCCTTTTCTTTGTGCCAGACCTTAGGGTTGGAGATGCTGCTGCTCAATTAGATGAATTAAATTCAATGGGTTTAATTGGGCCCCGAGGTAACAAGGGCCAGGTGGCAGCATTGAATCGCCAGAGACAAGGTGATCATAGCTATTATAATGGACAGTGGAGACAAAACAATGTTTATAATGATATAACCCATAATGGTCAGCACAGGAGAGGTGAAATTTATAATGGCATGACTCATTTGGACCTTTGGTCCTGGCTAATCAATCATGGTGTTTCCAGGCACGAAATAGATAGGAAGTCTACTGCATATGTTTGACCTGTATAAGCACAAAAATTCTCAAACAAAGGAAAGAAGGACTACATTAGATCATGGAAAAGGCAGTCTTGGCCAGTGAATCAATTTCCAGACTTGAGCCAGTTTGTAGATCCAGAACCCCTTGAAGGAAGAAGCGGCCAGGTTCCTCTGAGGGAGGATCTTGATAAGATACCTAAAAGTTTTGCTGTTAGCCTTGCTCCAGTTCTTCCCCAGAGGGACCTAGGGCCTTTTACAAGAGTAAGTGTACACTGGGGGAAAGGAAGTAATCAGACTTTCTGGGGTCATTGGATACTGGTTCTGAACTAACACTCATCCCAGGAGACCCCAAGAAGCAATGTGGCCTTCCAGTTAACGTAGGGGTTTATGGAGGACAGGTGATTAATGGAGTTTTGACTGATGTGCGACTCACAGTAGGTCCAATAGGTCCCTGAACACATCTTGTGGTCATTTTTCCAGTTTCAGATAGTATAATTGGGATAGATATATTCAGAAATTGGCAGAATTCTCACATTGATTCCCTGACCTGTGGAGTGAGGGCTATTATGGTTGGAAAGGCTAAATGGAAGCCTTTAGAGTTGCCTCTGCCAAAGAAAATAGTGATTCAAAAACAGTATCATATTCCTGGAGGAATTGCAGAAATTACTGCCACTATCAAGGACTTGAAAGATGCAGGGGTGGTGGTTCCCACCACATCTCCTTTTAATTCTCCTATCTGGCCAGTGCAGAAGACAGATGGATCATGGAGAATGACAATTGATTATCAAAAACTAAATCAAGTAGTAACTCTGATTGCAGCTGCTGTACCAGATGTAGTTTCTTTACTTGAACTAATTAACACATCTCCTGGTGCCTGATATGCAGCTATTGATCTGGCAAATGCCTTCTCAGTACCTGTCCATAAGGACCACCAGAAATAAATCCAACCAAAATTCAAGCACCATCTGCCTCAGTGAAATTTTTAGGAGTCTAGTGATGTGGGGAATGCAGAGATATTCCTTCTAAGGTGAAAGATAAGTTATGGCACCTGGCCCCTCTAACCACCAAGAAAGAAGCATAGCGTTTATTTGGATTCTGGAGACAGCACATTCCTCACTTGGGTGTGCTACTCAGGCCCATTTACCAAGTGACTCGGAAAGCTGCTAGCTTTGTGTGGGACCTGGAACAGGAGAAGGCTCTTCAACAGGTCCAGGCTGCTGTGCAGGCTGCTCTACAACTTGGACCATATGATCCAGCAGACCCAGTGGTACTTGAGGTGTCTGTGGCAGATAGAGATGCTATTTGGAGCCTCTGACAGGCCCCTGTAGGTGAATCACAGAAGAGACCCTTAGGATTTTGGAACAAAGCTCTACCATCATCTGCAGACAACTATTCTCCCTTTGAAAAACAGCTCTTGGCCTGCTATTGGGCCTTAGTGGAAACTGAACATTTGACAATAGGACACTAAGTTACTACGTGACCTAAACTACCCATCATGAGCTGGGTGCTATCAGATCCTTTAAATCATAAAGTAGGATGTGCATAGCAGTAGTCAATTATCAAATGGAAATGGTATATACGTGATCAGGCCAGAGCAGGTCGTGAGGGCACAAGCAAGTTACATGAAGAAGTTGCTCAAATGCCTATGGTTTCCACTCCTGTTACAATGCCATCTGCTGCCAAGCATGCACCTATAGCCTCATGGGGTGTTCCCGATGATCATCTGACTGAAGAAGAGAAGACCAGGACCTGGTTTACTGATGGCTCTGCACATTATGCAGGCACCATCCAGAAGTGGACAGCTGCAGCATTATAACTCCTTTCCAGGACAACTCTGAAAGATACAGGTCAAGGAAAATCTTCACAGTGGGCAGATCTTTGGGCAGTACACATGGTATTACAGTTTTTTTTGGAAGAAGAAATGGCCAGATATACATTTGTTCACTGACTCATGGGCTGTAGCCAATGGATTGGCTGGATGGTCAGGGACCTGGAAAGATCACTATTGCAAAATTGGTGAGAAAGACATCTGGGGAAGAGGTAGGCAGATAGATCAGCACTTGGGAGGCAGAGTTAGGCAGATTTCTGAATTTGAGGCCAGCCTGGTCCACAGAGTGAGTTCCAGGACAGCATGAGCTATTCAGAGAAACCCTGTCTCCAAAAACCAAAAAAAAAGAAAGATATTTGTGTCCCATGTAAATGCTTATCAAAAGGTGACTTAATCTGAGGAGGAGTTCAATAATCAAGTGGATAAGATGACCCGTTTGGTGGACAGCCAGCCTCTTTCCCCAGCCATCCCTGTCACTGCTCAATGGGCACATGAACAAAGTGGTCATGGTGGCCGAGATGGAGGTTATGCTTGGGCTCAACAACATGGACTTCCACTCACCAAGGCTGACCTGGCTACAGCTGCTGCTGAATGCCAGATCTACCAACAACAGAAACCAACACTGAGCCCCAGATATGGCACCATTCCTCGAGGTGACCAGCCAGCAACCTGGTGGCAGGTTCACTACATTGGACCACTTCCTCCATGGAAAGGACAACCTTTTGTTCTTACTGGAGTAGACACTTATTCTGGTTATGGATTTGCCTTTCCTGCATGAAATACTTCTGCCAAAACCACCATCTGTGGACTCACTGAATGCCTTATCTATCATCATGATATTCCACACCGTATTGCTTCTGACCAAGGAACTCACGTCACAGCCAGAGAAGTGTGACAGTAAGCCCATGATCATGGAACCCAGTGGTCTTACCATGTTCCCCATCATCCTGAAGCTGCTGGTCTGATAGAAAGATGGAATGACCTTTTGAAGACACAGCTTCAGTGCCAATTAGGTGGCAACAGCATGGAGGGCTGGGGCAGAGTTCTTCGAGAAGGCAGTATATGCTTTGAATCAGCGTCCAATATATGGCACAGTTTCTCCCATAGCCAGGATCCATGGGTCCAGGAATCAAGGAGTGGAAAAGGGAATAATTCCACTCACTATCACTCCTAGTGACCCTCTAGGAAAATTTTTGCTTCCTGTCCCCACAACTCTAGGTTCTGCTGGCCTAGAAGTTTTGGTTCCAGAAGGGGGAGTTCTACCAGGAGCCACAACAAACATTCCATTGAACTGGAAGCTCAGACTTCCCCTTGGTCATTTTGGGCTTCTAATGCCCTTAAACCAACAGGCTAAGAAGGGAATAACAGTGTTAGGATGAGTGATAGATCCAGATTACCATGGAGAAATTGATTAAATATTCACAATGGAGGTAAGCAGGATTATGTCTGGAGTGCAGGAGATCCCTTAGGGTGTCTCTTAGTACTTCTGTGTCCTGTGATTAAAGTCAATGGGAAATTACAACAACCTAATCCAAGCAGGATGACAAAGGATGCAGACCCATCAGGAATGAAGGTATGGGTCAATCCTCCAGGAAAAGAGCTAAGACTTGCTGAGGTGCTTGCTGAGGGGGAAGGAAATACAGAATGGGTAGTAAAGGAAGGTAGATATAAATACCAGTTAAGGGCACGTAATCAGTTGCAGAAATGAGGATTATAAAGTAATATGAATGCTTCTGTCTTATTTTGTTAAGAATATATTTTTCTTTCTTCCAATTTCTTTAACATCAATTAGTATTTAAGTTGAGACACTAAAAGAATGTTCCCAAGGGACATTGCCCCATTGTAAATTTACAAATGCATTTGCGATTGTACGAGGAATAGTTATATCATGTTAGGTGTATTCATGATTTTGTTGTTGTTTCATGTGGATATGAGATATTATTTGTGTGAAGTTGACAAGTGGTAGATTGTAGTGGCTATTCCTGGTTGTCAACTTGACTATATCTGAAATGAACTACAATCCAGAATTAGAAGGCTCACCTGTGGCCCTAATCTAGAAGCTGAGAGATCCAAGTTTCTGACCTGAATCTTAGCATGGAGATCTTGAGGCATAGTGGCTATGAATCCTAGAAGATTAAGATTGGAATATCTAAGAGTTCAAGCAAGGTGATCTGGGATTAAAGGTGTGGTGGCACACACCTTTAATCTGGGCCACACCTTTTGCTGGAGACCTATGTAAGGAAATCAGAAGAAGGAAGGCTCTCTCTGCCACACCTGCTTGCCTTGTGGGACTGAGCAACTGCTGGATCCTTGGACTTCCATTCACAGCTGTTGCCGACCATTGTTGGGAGTTGATTGTTGGGAGTTGGACTACAGACTGTAAGTCATCAATAAATTCCTTTACTACATAGAGACTACCATAAGTTCTGTGACTCTAGAGAACCCTGACTAATACAAACTTTGAGTAAAGAGTCCTGTTCCTCCCTTTCTCTAGAAGTTGCATGACACCAAAGTGTTGAAGACACAGCTATTCCATCATCACATGAAAAACTATTGCATGATACTCTTACAAATTAGACATTTTCCTGGGTGCATCATGGTTTGATTGAACAATCTTCATCCCTTAATTTCCAATACCTACCTACTCTTCTATGGGGACACCATCCATATTTTCCCAGGCTACCACTGAAAAGAATGTAGTATTTAGGTTCTCAGTGGCACATCTGACACATGATGGGGATTTCTAACTCAGAATGTGCCAAAGATCCTTTATATTATGTTTCTGAGACAGCAGTATGAATAAGACACTCTGAATAGCCTGGGGGAATGAAAAGGAGTAAGTGTCTTAATGCAAAAATCCTTTGACCCCTTAAATTCTATAGAAACTACACAAATTAAAGCAAATAAAGAACAAATAAAGAGAGAGTGAGAAAGAAAAGAGATGTTACCTGTTGAGTGGGTTAGGGTTGTTTGTAGCAAATCTTAGCTCAGTGAGTATTATTAGTTAGATTACCTTCCTGTCTCAGTGCTGGAGCCTCACTCAAATTTTATTTTCAGCACCCAACTGGGTCCGCGCTTGATATGTTACATAGGGTTTCTATGAGGATGAGGAGAGACTTAAAAGCATCTGGTGCATGGGTCACTGCATTATTTTTGTGTTCTTTTAACCAAAATCCTATAGAACTCTAACAAGAGAGTCTTACTGACTTTGCCCAGAGTCTCAAGAGTTCTTTCCTTTTCCAGGTTCTGTTCCCAGTCTTCATACAGAATCACTTCTGACTTGAATGATGCTCTGCATTTTGTGTTCAACTCAGAGGTTATCCTATGTTTAAAAGCCATCTACAATGTGTCTGTGGATATAACTCTGTGTGTGAAGTTCTTATGACACAAGCACAAATATTTGTGTTTACTCCTCCATACCTTCAGAAAGAGAAGAGTTTGGTTGCCATGGTGATATTCAGGCCTAGTGATGGACTTTATTTAAAATATTGTATAGATTGACAGAAGAAGTCATCTCATATTAACATGGACACACACACACACACACACACACACACACTCACACACATACAGTCACTTACACTAACACTTCCACTCCTCTACCGAGAGTAAGAGAAAGAGACAGAGAGAGACAAAGGCAGAGAGAGATAGAGACACAAATAATCACAGACAGACCTACACAGAGAGCCAGAAAAACGATAATGTATGACTACAAAACCTATATAACACAGGAAAAGAGAAATTGGATTAAACATTTGTATACTTCAAGCATTCCCTGTAGAGAGGCAATCTAGACACAGAGGGGTCTAGTGCTCTCTTCTGCCCAAGTCTTTCTTTCATTCTGTATCTTTTCTAGACACTTATGACTTTATTTGTGCCTGACCCAAATCTGGATAGTTCTTCCAGGTCTGGAATTGGAAATTTTTAAAGTTTCTTTTATTTTTACAGTCCAGTCATTCTCCCTATCCCATTCTGCCCTCCCACAGTTTCTCATTCCATTCCTCCTCCAGGATGTCTCCTAGACAATGTCCCCAACACCCACTAGTCCTCCCACTCCCTGAGGCCTCAAGTTTCTGAAGGATTAGGCAAGTCTTCTCCCACTGAGGCCAGACCAGGCAGTTCTCGGCTGTATATGTGTCAGGGGCCTCGGACTAGCTCATGTATGCTTCTTGGTTGGTGGCTCCGAGATTTCGGGTGTCCAGGTTAGTTGAGACTGTTATTCTTCCTATGGGTTGCATATCTTCTTCCATACATTTTCTAATTCAACCACAGTGGTCCCTGACTTTGGTCCAATGGTTAGGTGTAAGTATCTGCATCTGTTTCAGTTAGCTGCTTCTTGAGTCTCTCAGAGGACAGCCATGCTAGATGCTGTCTGTAAGCACAACATAGCATCACAAATAGTGTTACAACTTGGAACCTCCACTTGAGAGAGATCCTGGCCACTAGATAACCTTTCACCCAGTCTCTTCTCTATTGATGTCCCTGCAATTTCTTAGACATGAACAAGTCCGGGTCTGGGTTTTTGACTGTGAGATGGCAACCCCACCCCTCTACTTCATACCCTGTCTTTCTACTGGAGGTGGGTTCTACAAGTTACCTCTTCCCACTGTTGGGCGTTTCATCAAAGATCCCTCCATTTGAGTCTTTAAAGTCACTTACCTCTCAGGCCTCTGGTGCTTTCTAAAGGGTCCCTCCACCTCCCATCATCTAGGGTTTCATACTTCCCATCACACTGCTGATTCTCAGGGTTTCTCTCTTGTTTCTCCAGCAAACCTGATCATGTACTCCTTATCCCCTCCTCCTCCCTTCTCTCACCCATGTCCTTCCCCCACTCTGCCTCCCAGGATTGTTTTCTTCTCCCTCTCAGGTGTGATTGAAGCATTCTTTTTTTTTTTTTTTTAAGTTTACTTTATTTTTTTTTACTAGATATTTTCTTTATTTACATGTAAATTTTGCCTTTCCCAGGTTCCCCTCCAAAACAAACAAACAAACAAACAAACAAAGAAACAAAAACAACAAGAACAAACCCCTTTTGCCTCCCCCTTCCCCATGCCTGTCACCCCACCCTCTCCTACTTATTGGCCCTGGCATTCCCCTACACTAGGGCACAAAACCTTCACAAGGCCGAGGTCCTTTACTCCTATTGATGATCGAATTTGCAATCCTCTACTATACACCTGCTGCCAGTACATTCAATCCCACCCTGTATAGTCCTTGATTTGTGGTTGGGTCCCTGGGAGCTCTGAGGGTACTAGTTAGTAATTGTTGTTCGTCCTAAGGGGCTGCAAACCCTTCAGCTCCATAGAACCTTTCTCTAACTCCTTCATTGGGGACAGTGTACTCAGTTCAATGAATGGTTGTGAGCCTCTACATCTGTATTAGTCAGGTATTGTCAGAGCCTCTTAGGAGATAACTATATGCTTGTCCTTCCTTCAGACTCTGCTCCATAGTTAATCTCTGCCACTCCTTCTGTGGGTGTTTGATTCCCCTTTTTAAGAAGGAATGAAATGTCCACCTTTTGGTCTTCCTTCTTCTTAAGTTTCTTGTGGTTTGTGGGTCATTCTTCCTGTATCCCAAACTTCTTCATTGCTGGTGGGATTGCAAACTGGTACAACCACTCTGGAAATCAGTGTTGCAGTTCCTCTGGAAATTGGACATAGTTCTACTAGAGGACCCAGCCATACCACTCCTGGGCATATACCCACAAGATGCTCCATCATGTAATAAGGACACATGCTCCACCATGTTCATAGCAGCCTTATTTATAATAGCCAGAAACTGGAAACAACCCAGATGTCCCTCAACAGAGGAATGGATACAGAAAGTGTGGTACATCTACACAATGGAGTACTACTCAGCTATTAAAAATAATGAATTTATGAAATTCTTAGGGAAATGGATGGATCTGGAGAGTATCATCCTGAGTGAGGTAACCCAATCACAAAAGATCACACATGGTATGCATTCTCTGATAAGTGGTTATTAGCCCAGAAGCATTCTCACATGGGTCCTTCTCCTTGTGAACCTTCTTGAGTTCTGTACTCTAATTGTATCCTAGGTATTTTGTACTCTTTTGGCTAATATCTACTTATTAGTGAGTATATAACATGCATATCATTTGGGTCTGAGTTACCTCACTCAGGTTGATAATTTTCAGCTCCATCCATTTGCTTGCAAATCCCATGATGCCCCTGTTCTTAAAAGCTGAATAGTATTCTATTGTGTAAATGAACCATACTTTCTATATCCATTCTTCTTTTGTGAAATATCTGGAGTTTCCAGCTTCTGACTGTCACAGATAAGTCTGATATGAGCATAGTTGCTGCAGCATTTTCTCTGTCCAATCACATTAGGGCAGTGACAGGCCTGTGATTGGTCAGGAATAGAGAGGCAGAGCTAGAGTTTGAGGGGGAAAAGGTCAGAGAGGTAGGAGTAGAAGAATCTTTATCATGGAGTAAGAGGATGATGATGAGTCAGACCCCGCATGATTATCCAACCAAGCAAAGGTTTTTACAAAGTTGATTAATTGGGTTAGAATACTTTATTTTTTGGTTCTGAAATTACTGTATTGGCATCTTGTAAATTGTGATCTTATTATTTTATAAACCTGATTGGATATTAAAGCCTTAGGAGTCATGCATTACTTACCAGGATCTAGGCATTAGAAGAATGATTGTGGGGTGTGTAAAGAGTTGCCTGTGAGTGAGATGTTGCAAATAACTGGGAGAGAATAATGAGAGCCTGCTGGGACGTGGTGATGTCACATGATACCGGCTTAAGAACATGGCCCAGCTGGAAAGGGAGTTTGCAGGGTGGATTAATGTTTTTATTAATTTTGCCTACACATAGTGGAGCATATTCCCCTGTGATATGTTGGGGCCTCTTTTGGGTATATGCCCAAGAGTGGTATAGCTGATTTGTCAGGTAGATCTACTTCCAATTTGCTGAGGCACCTCTAGGTTGATTTCCAGAGTAGTTGTGTGAGTTTGCAATTTCACCAGCAATGGACAAATGTTCCTCTTGCTCCATATCCTTGACAACATGTGCTGTCACCTGAGTTTTTGATCTTATACATTCTGTTTGGTGTAAAGTGCAATTGCAAGGTTGTTTTGACTTGACTAAGGACTTTGAATATTTCTGTAAATGCTTCCCATCCATTGGGGATTCCTTGGTTGTTAATTCGCTATTTAGCTCTATACTTCATTTTTGTTGGCTTGTTTGTTTTTTGGGCAGGATAGCTCCTTAAGTTCTTTATATATTTTGGATATTAGCCATCTATCAGATGTGGGGTTAGTGAAGATTTTTTTTCCCCCAATCTGTAGGTTTCTGATTTGTCCTATTGACTATGTCTTTTGCTTATAGAAGCTTTTCGGTTTCATGAGGTCCCATTTATTAATTCTTATTCTTAGCCTGAGCAATTGGAGTTCTGTTTAGGAAATCCCCTCCACCCTGAGCCAACGAGGCCGAGTCTTTTTCTCTTTTATTAGAATCAGTATATGTGGTTTTATATTGAAGTGTTTGATCAATTTGGCATTGAACTTTGTGCAAGGTGACCAATTACTCTGGTACCTAAGCCACATAAACACTCAACAAAGAAAGACCAATTTCACTTTTGAATATTGATGCAAAAATGCTCAATAAAATTCTGGCAAACCAAATCAAAGAATATATCAAAACAATCATTCACCATGATCAAGTAAGCTTTATTCCAGAGTTGCAAGGTTGGCACAACATAAAAAAGTCCATTAACATAATCCATTATATAATCAAACTCAAAGGAAAAAAATCACATGATCATCTCATTAGATGCTGAAAAAGTATTTGATGAAATACAACACCCTTTCACATTAAAAGTATTAGAGATAAGGAATTGAAAGCCAATATCTAAACATAATATTAACAACAAACAACAAACCAACAGCCAATATCAGATTAAATGGGGAGAAGCTTGAAGCAATCACACTAAGATCATGGTCAAGACTGGACTGCCCACTCTCTCCATATTTATTCATTATAGCCCTGGAAGTTCTCACCAGAGCAATAAGGGAACAAAGGAGATCAAGGGGATAAAAATTCTCAAAGAAGAAGTCAAGGTATAACTATTTTCAGATGATATGATAGTGTAAATAAGCAACCCCAAAAATTCTACCAGAAAACTTGTGTAGCTGATAAACAACTTCAGCAAAATGCGTGAATATAAAATTAATTCAAACAAATCAGTAGCCTCCCTTTATACAACTGATGCTGGGCTGAGAAAGAAACTAGGGAAACAACCTCCTTCGTAATAGTCACAAATTATATAAAATATCTTGGAGTACCTCTAACCAAACAAGTGAAGTATCTGTATGACAAGCACTTCAAGTTTCTCAAAAAAGACCTCAGAAAATAGAGAAATCTCTATCCTCATGAACTGGTAGAATTAACATAGTGGAAATGGCTATTCTATTAAAAGCAATCTACAGATTCAGTGCAATTCCCATCAGAATCCCAACACAATTTTTCAAACAATTCTCAATGTCATATGGAAAAACAAACCCAGAATAGTAAAAAACATTCTTAACAATGAAAGAACTTCTGTGGGAATCACCATCCCTGACCTCAAACTGTACTACAGAACAATAGTGATAAAAACTCAATGTATTGGTACAAAGACAGGAAGATACATCAATGGAGTAGAGTTGTAGACCCAGAAATGAATTCACACACTTATGAACACTTGATTTTTGACAAAGAAGCCAAAAACATCCAGTGGAAAAAAAAAGAGCATTTTAACACATTTTATTGGTTCTACTGATGGTCTGCATGTTGAAGAATGCAAATTGATCCATCCATGTTTCTTTGTATAAAGTTCAAGTCCTATTAGATCAAGGACCTCCTCATAAAACCAGGTACACAAAAACTAATAGAAGAGAAGGTGGGGAAGATCCTCAAACACATCTGAAGAGGGGAAAATTTCCTGAACACAACACTAATGGCTCATGCTCTAAGATCAACAATTGACAAATAAGACATTATGAAATTGAAAATTTTCTGTAAGACAAAGGACATTATCAATAGGACAAAATGGCAACCTACAGATTGGTAAAAGATCTTTACAAACCCTACATCTGATAAAGGGTTATTATCCAAAATATGGATGGAACTACAAAATGACATCCAGAGTAAAGTAACCCAGTCACAAAAAGACATACATACTCACTGATAAATGTCTATTAGCCAAAATCTCGCATCACCTATGATGCAATTCACAGACCATATGAAACCCAAGAAGAAGAAATATGAAAGAGTAGATGATACAGTCCTACTCAGAAGGGGAAAGAAAATAATCTTGGGAGGATATGAAGGGACATAAAATGGAGTAGCGACTAATGGAAAGGCCATACAGTGACTGCCACACCTAGGGATTTATCCCATCTGCAGACACCATACCCAGACACTATTGCTGATACCAATAAGTGCTTGATGACTAGAGCCTGATATAGCTGTCACCTTGGAGGATCTGCAAGAGCCTGAGATGAGGATGCACTCAGTCAACCATTGGACTGAGCAGTGGGAGCCCAATGGAGGAGTTAGGGGAAGGACCAAAGGAGCTGAAGGGATTTGAAACCCCATATGAAGAGCAACAATATCAACTAGCGAGACCTCTCAGAGCTCCTAAGGATTAAACCACCAACCAAAGATTACAATGGAGAAAGCCATGGCTCCAGCTGCATATGAGCAGAGCATGGCCTTATATGGCATCAATGGAGGAGAGGCTCTTGGTTCTGTGGAGACTCAATGCTGCAGCATAGAGCAATGAAAGGATGCTGAGGCAGGAGTGGGTGGTTGGTGGGTGAGTCTCCCTCATAGAGAAAGTTTATTTGAACCATCATTGTAGCAATGCTATAATGTGCACATTTAGACTCAGCCCATGTATTATTTTCTGAAATGTTGAGTAGAAATTAATTTAAAGTTTAACTTTTTAAAAATTTCCAACACCTTCTTAAATCATAAATTATGTGTTCTCATGTTTTAAGTTTGAGATCAGAATCAGATTGTGATGGGTTCATAACACATGGGAGTTATGCTTTCTTTGAGTTCAGCTTTCTTCTCTACATGCCATGTAGTCCATTAAGGTATGCTTATTTCAGAATCTGATATTTCAGGCTATTAAACATCTCCACAGACTTATTCCACAGAGTATATCTTAGTTAATCCTTCCCAGAGAGACCACAATATCAGAACAGATAACTGTCTCCACATGTTTAGGGTTTAATATGATGCTTGTTGATTTATTATCTCTGAAATCATGACCAGTATCATTGGTAGTTTTTAGTGCTGAAAGAAATATGAAGAAAACAGGTTTTTTGTATAAGACACAGAGCAAAGAACTTCTGTCCTTATGTGGGAAATACTGAGGATGTGGTGACCACTCTCTATCTCAGACAACAGATCATAAAAATTTTGTTTCACATGGAGATTGCCTGGTCATCTTGTCAGAGTCCTACTCTCAGAAAAGCATCAAGGCTACTTTCTACACGAGTCATAAGATGAGAGCCTGATTTGTCCACACTGGCTTCTTGGCACAGATGAACTGAAGTCCACTGATGTGGGGCTTGTTCACTGCACACTGAACTGAGACTCATTTCTATGGCTTCTGCGATGAGAACCCTGAGACTGATAACTGTGTCCTGAATGAACATCTTGGAGCTCTTATTCAAGGAGTTAAGCTGAGCAGTGAGAGTAGAGCAGAGCAATGCAGGGAGGCTGGAGTCCTATGGGTCACCTGTGCCTCAAGGATTCCTGCCTCACCTCGATGTTCCTCACTGATGATGAAACAGAAAAGCTTAGAGAAATTTGTTCTCTGACCTCCTGGCATCCGGCAATCTCCAGTTATTCAATGTCTTCCTTATTCTGTCATTTTTTTTCCAGGGAAGCGTACTTGCTTTATGGAACACACATTCTTTTTATAGTTTTTCTTTTTTGTATTTTAGAAGATCCTAGCAACCAGTAACTTACTAAAGTTACTGAAAATGAGAATTACATTTTTTTGGTGGACATGAAGTAATCAGGAGAACTGTCAGATAAAAGCCCCATGTCTGGGATTTCACCAAAAGTTCTACATTTCAGGTCTGCAGGGGAAGCAGGGGCAGTGCTCTGGGTTACTGTTGCTGTGATGAAACACCATGACAAATGAACTCAGGATGAAAGTGTTTATTTGACTGATACTTCTAAGTTGCTGTTCATTAGAAAAAGAAATCAGAAAATGAACTCAA
>JADRCD010144586.1:0-12442 GCA_019843815.1 Montemys delectorum
TTGGGACCATTGGCTTGGAGAATTGTTTTCCAGCCTTTTATTCTGAGGTAGTGTCTGTCTTTGTCACTGAGGTGGGTTTCCTGTATGCAGCAAAATGTTGGGTCCTGTTTACATACCCAATCTGATAGTCTATGTCTTTTTATTGGTGAATTGAGTCCATTGATGTTAATAGGTATTGAGGAAAAGTAATTGTTGCTTCCTGTTAGTTTTGTAGTTAGAGCTGGCATTCCATTCATGTCTGTATCTTCTTTTTAGTTTTGTTGGAAGATTACATTTTTGCTTTTTCAGGGATGTAGTTCCCCTCCTTGTGTTGGAGTTTTCCACTTATTATCCTTTGAAGGCCTGGATTTGTGGAAACATATTATGTGAATTTGGTTTTGTCATGGAATACTTTGGTTTCTCCATCTATGGTGATTGAGAGTTTTGCTGGGTATAGTAGTCTAGGCTGGCATTTGTGTTCTCTTAGCTTCTGTATGACATCTGCCCAGGATCTTCTAGCTTTCATAGTCTCTGGTGAGAAGTCTGGTGTAATTCTGATAGGCCTTCCTTTATATGTTACTTGACCTTTTTCCCTTACTGCTTTTAGTATTCTTTCTTTGTTTTGTGTATTTGGTGCTTTGACTATTATGTGGCGGGAGGATTTTCTTTTCTGGTCCAGTCTATTTGGAGTTCTATAGGCTTCTTGTATGTTCATGGGCATCTCTTTCTTTAGGTTAGGGAAGTTTTCTTCAATAATTTTGCTGAAGATATTTACTGGCCCTTTAAGTTGGAGGTCTTCACTCTCTTCTATACCTATTATCCTTAGGTTTGGTCTTCTCATTGTGTCCTGGATTTCCTGGATGTTTTGGGTTAGGGTCTTTTTGCATTTTGCATTTTCTTTAACTGTTCTATCAATATTGTCTATGTTATCTTCTGCCACTGAGATTCTCTCTTCTATCTCTTGTATTCTGTTGGTGATGCTTGCATCTATGTTTCCTGACTTTTTTCCTAAGATTCCTAATCCAGGGTTGTCTCTTTTTGTGATTTCTTTATTGTTTCTACTTCCATTTTTAGATCCTGAATGGTTTTACTCAATTCCTTTACCTGTTTGTTTGTGTTTCCCTGCAATTCCTTAAGGGATTTTTGAGTTTGCTCTTTAAGTGCTTCTACTTGTTTACTTGTGATCGCCTGTAATTCTTTAAGGGATTTTTTTGTTTCCTCTTTAAGGGCTTGTACCTCTTTACCTGTGTTCTCCTGTATTTCTTTAAGGGAGTTATTCATGTCCTTCTTAAGTTCCTCTATCAGCATTGTGAGATATGATTTTAGATCCAAATCTTGCTTTTCCGGTGTCTTGGGATATCCAGGACTTGCTGCGGTGAAAGTACTAGGTTCTGATGGAGCCAAGCAGTCTTGGTTTCTGTTGGTAGGATTCTTGCGTTTGCCTTTCGCCATCTCTTGATCTCTGGTGTTAGATGTTCTTGGTGTCTCTGACTAGAGCTTGTCCTGTCCCTGCCGCTCTGCAACTCTCCTTCGACTCCTGAGGCTTGTGCCTCCCAATTGGCCCTGCCTGAGTCTCTGCGTAAAGGCACACCTGGAGGCAGGCCCCCCACTAGCAGGGAAGGGGCAGAGATGGTCGCTGATCCAGCTCTGTCACTCCAGCTCTGTCACTCGGAAGCTGAGAGGATCCTGTCCCTGCCACCCTGCGACTCCCCTGCAATTCCTAAGGCCTGAGCCTCCTGGCTGCTCCTGCCTTAGAAAGTCACCGGAGAGAAAATGCCAGATAGTCTTTATAATAACATTGTGAGGAGTAAAATTAATGTGTCAAAGATTTGTACATCAACTAAATTTCCAAAAATTCAATAAGACCATCCTATAAAAATTTAAAACTGGTGTTTGCAGAGAGGAGTCAGTAGTTAAAAGAACACTTGCTGCAGCCATACGATTGTTCACAACCATGTGTAACTCTAGTGCCAGAGGATGTGATTCCCTCTTCTGGTCTTAATGGGCACCAAAAATAAACATGGTGCACAGACATACATGCAGGCAAAATGCTCACACATATAAAATACATCTAGTAAAAAAAATCTTAAAACTTATTCATGATCTCATATATTAAATGTGAGTGTATTCCTGTCTTATAGCCTCACATACTGAACATTGTCAAACAAAAAGTCTGTGCAATGTGATATAAGAGACCAATTAGTCATCACTGTGCTTACTTGTATCTAATTATGCAAAAAGCTGAAAACTTTACAAGTTATGTTTCACAAATTTGAATTTCATTATTCTTCATACTTTGTCTTTTCCAGACAAATGTGATTTTTTTGTTTGATTTCACTGAGATAGGGTTTTATCTACCATAAGTCAGTATGTAACAGAGGATGGCTTTGAACTCTTGATTCTCCTACCTTGTTGGCTTCATGAAATCCTATCGAAAGAAAGAAAGAAAGAACGAAAGAAAGAAAGAAAGAAAGAAAGAAAGAAAGAAAGAAAGAAAGAAAGAAAGGAAGGAAGGAAAAATGAAGGAAGGAAGGAAGGAAGGAAGGAAGGAAGGAAGGAAGGAAGGAAGGAAGGAAGAAGGAAGGAAGGAAGAAAAGAAAGTAAAAGAAAAAGTTAGAAAAGTCTTTGATTATCAAAAATAGTTGGTATTTGGTCCATATATTTGTTGTAATAACTTTCACAATTTAAAAAAAAACTATTACAATTAATCAGAAAATTTTAAGCTATTGCAATTTGCTCACTGGTAGCCATACTTGATTCTTATATTTTAATAACAACTATAAAATGATACTAATTTAAACCTGATAATTTTACACACACACACACACACACACACACACACACACACACACGTATATATACATCTTCTGAAATAAGGTTTCTGGGCTTATCTTGAGTTTCAAATAGCATCAGCTTAAAGGAAACTAGTAACCACTACTATTGTGCATCAGTGACTGTGCCTACTGTTTATTCTTTGGCGATATACCAACCTTAAGGATTCATTCTAACCCTTAATTATACTGATTTGAGACAGTTATCATTCTGAATGCCTGAGAGGAGGCAATTTTACCCCTTTCAAGAACTAATCAATGTTTTACCTCCAATTTTTGTTGAAATATAGATTAAAGATCTGGAGAGATGGTTCAGAAGTTTAAGAACCTTCATTGCTCTTCCTGAGGATCAGAGTTCAGTTTCCAGCATCCACACTCAGCATGTTGCAAACACATATAACTGCAGTTCCATACAACCTGACAACTTCTTCTGGCAACATGGACCACTTGAATACACACACACACACACACACACACACACACACACACATACACACATAACAATAGTAATCAAAACCAAATTACATCTTTAAACTAAGGGAGGGGAAGAGAGGAACATAATCAGGTATTGGGTGAGGGAAAAGAACTGAAGTCCTGAGGGCCAGCTGAAAGAATGGAAACAGGTAATCTCTGGAGGTAGGAGGTTGAGGGAACCCTCCAGAATGCACCAGAGACCTGGGAGGTGAGAGACTCTCAGGACTCAAAGGGAGGGACCTTAGATGAAATGCCAGATAGTAGGGAGAGGAAACTTTTAGACCCCACCTTCAGCAAGAAGTCAGGGCATCAAATGAGGGAGGGGGTTGCCATCCCACAGTCAAAACTCTCACCCGTAATTATTCTTGTCTGAAAGAACTAATGGGATGGAAATGGAGAGGAGCCCGAGAAAAAGAAGGTCCAGTGACAGGCCCAAAGTGGGATTCAACTCAAGGGGAGGTCCCAAGGCCTGACACTATTACTGAGGCTATGGAGCACTCACAAATAGGGACCTAGCATGACCTCACTCCAGAGGACCCAACAAGCAGCTGAAAGAGTCAGATGCAGATATTTGCACCCAACCAATGGACAGAAGCAGCTGACCCCTATGTTTGAAATAGGGTAAGGCTGAAAGAAGCTGAGGAGGAGGGGCACCCTGTAGGAGGACCAGCAGTCTCAATCTGGACCCCTGAGATCTCTCAAACACTGCACCACCAAACAGGCAGAATATACCAGCTGATATGGAGCCCCCAACAAATATAAAGCAGAGAACTGCTGGATCTGTGTTCAATCAGATGATACACCTAACCCTCAAGAGACTGGAGGCCCCAGGGAGTTTAGAGGTCAGGTAGGATGGGGGATGTAGGTTGGGGGTTGGGGACAGCCTTGTGGAGATAGGGGTGTGGGGAGGAGGTATGGGATGTGGAACAGTCGGAGGGTGGACAGGATTGGGAGTAAAATCTGGATTGTAAAAAATAAATTAAAAAAGAATTTCAATTAATCAAATTATTTGTAATCATTTCCTATTTATTGTATTTGGGTAACTTTATCAGTCCAAACAGATATAAAACTTGGAAGTTAAGTAACAATGAAAATAGCCTACTCTTGAATTAACTTTTAAAAATCATACTGAAATAGAAGTAAATATGAATTTAAAATGCTTTCTTTGGAAAACTAGATGATCTCAATATTTCAATGCAAGGTTTTAGTGGTATGCCAGATCCCTGGTTGCTAATGGTAGTCCAAGTCAACAAGTATGGTTTATCATAGGAATAGTTAAATCCTGAGAATGTGAGCACCTTTGATCCCAAATGGAAACAAACAACAACAAAAACCTGACTTTCCTCAGATGTTATTTCATCATTTCCCCCACAAGAATTCACTCTTCTGTTCTCATCTTCAGTACCAGGTAATTACCCAAAGGAGGAAGTGGTCCCCATGGTGTTGACAAGAAAACAGGTTACACCAACTTGTAGGCACCATCTTTCCTGCTGATAGGCCAGTCCTGTTTTCCCTGCTCTGAGCTATTAGAGCATCCCTATCCACCTTGCTTACTTTCAGAGATCTTCAAGAAGCCCTTTCCCCACAGTTTTGGTTGACAGCTCCAGAAAGCCTATGAAAGGCTGGTGGTTATTTGGCCCAAATGGCAGCTAGACAGAGGATAGCTGCCTATGCAGTTTTCTACTGCAGTTGCCTTTACTCTGTAACTTAACTGGCTTTGCTTTATTGTATCTTTCTCTGACACAGAGCTATACCATTCTTCTTATCACTTACCCTAACGATAGGAAAAGTAAACATGGTCTTTACACATGTTCAGAAAGAAACTAGAATATAATTCACAGAATAGATGGGGATTTAATTTTCAGTCTGTCGTTGGACAAGTTAAGACCTTATAACCACTGCTATAATACTTTAATTTCATAATCATATTATTTTCTACATGCCTTATTTTCCACATGAATTTAAATCTAATTCATCATCACCTACAAATTACCAGAAAACAAGATAATAAGAAAAAACCCACTTACATGTGTTGTTCCTGAATTGTGGGGGAGAGTTGAAAACAGGTGAGCCTTAAGAACTAAAGAACACAGACATCGTTTTTGTTTTTGTTTTCTCCTTTGGTGTACTTATCTGTGGAAAGTTGCCTTACTGTAGGTCCATCAATTCTAGAAGTCTTCTTCTAGATATATGCTATTTTAAAATCAATATATCTGATTAAAAAGCCATCAAGTTCTGCTGTGATTTGGTTTCTGGTTACTGACTGAACACGCTGTGGAGGGGAGCATTTGGGCTAACCTAACAGTGTCACTTAGGAATCCTCATTGTGTTATTGATCCTAGTCATCAAAAGTTGACAGACTCTCATGAGCCATGTCTCTCCTTCTGTCCCAGCAGATGTCTGGTCTTCCCTCTTGCCTAACTCTGCCACTTATTATCTTGGTTTCCTAACTCCTATTCTGACTCTGTTGCTTATGAATCAAAATCCTTTCACTTTTTTAGAATCAACAAGTACTAAAATTACATTTTTCTAATGGCCTTTTATTTCTCACATTCTCCTCATATATGCCTCTTGCTGTTCATCTCACTTCTACAATTGTGTTGCTATTTCTAAAAGGCAAATGGAAGACAAAACAGTACACCCAAGTGACTGTTTCTTGGGAAGGTTGGGGAAGACTGTCTTCCCTAACCTTAGCAACTTAGGTTGTAAGGTGCCATTACTTGCCAAAAAAGTGAATTGCAGAGGTAGCACTTGGCAGATATTTAGCAGCTGTAATTATACCTTACATAAAAAGTGTAATACAGACACTGTAAAGAAAATTCCTGTTTATACCACATTAATAAGATTGGCATAACTTCTGATAGCTGATTATCTTTTGTTTTTCAGAAGCTTGGGTTGTAAATTCAGTTCTGGTTGTCATCTTTTCAAAGGTCTACATTTAAGGCATGTAGAAGACAACAGCTGCGCTCCTAACACACCTGGTCATTCTGTTGTGTGAAAAGTGGAAGAAAGGGAACTGTCTGCCTGGGTGTAAAGAAAAGTGAGTTGAATTGGAGTAACTTCTTACACACTTGTTAACAAAGAAGGATCTGATGTTAAAGTTAAAATACTTTTCCTTAGGAATCATTGGGAATTTTTTTCTATTTAACAAGAGATTATAGCTGGGTGTTGTGGTTCTTGCCAGTAATCTCAGTACTTGAGAGGTGAAAACTGGAGAGATAAGAGTTCAATGTCAGTTGGCCACATAGGAAGTATGAGGCCAGCTTGGGCTACATGAGAGCCTGTCTTCAAAAATCAAAATTTTATTAATTCAAATTAAAAGATGATTATGTCAAAATTCACCAAGATGAAATAATTTAAATCAATGACAAACAGTCCTTACTTCTTAGTTAAAATGACATCTCCTGTAGATGGGAATGTTAAACTCAGTGGCTAACTGTTCCTCTCTGGATCCTGGTGCTGCATGTTCTTTCTCTAGGAAATAGAGATTAACTATTTCTCATTTGGCTCCTTCCAGCTGCACAGATCTGATGATGTGAAAGAAAGTCAATGGAGAAGTCTAACGACAGCTCTGAGTATGGTTTCATCTTAGAAGGCTTCTCTGATCGCCCTCGCCTGGAGATGATACTCTTCATAGTAAATTTTACTCTGTATTCAGTGGCTGTGCTGGGGAATATAACCATTATCCTGGTGTGTATATTGGACCCTCGGCTTCACACTCCAATGTACTTCTTCCTGGCAAATCTTTCATTTCTGGATCTCTGCTTCAGTACCAGCTGCATCCCACAGATGCTGGTAAACCTCTGGGGCCCAGACAAGACCATCAGCTATGCTGGCTGTGTGGTCCAACTTTTCTCCTTCCTGTCTATTGGCAGCGTAGAGTGCATCCTTCTGGCTGTCATGGCTTACGACCGCTATGCTGCCGTCTGCAAACCTTTGCACTATATGGTCATTATGCACCCACAGCTGTGTGTGAGGCTGATGGCTGTGGCCTGGGGGAGTGGACTGGCCAATGCCATCATCATGTCACCACTAACAATGACCCTGTCCAGATGTGGCCGCCGCAGAATTAATCATTTCCTTTGCGAATTGCCAGCTCTGATCAAGATGGCCTGTGTGGATGCTCGCCCGGTGGAAATGTTGTCCTTCACCTTGGCCATCCTTATTGTCCTGCTGCCCCTCACTCTGATTCTTGTCTCCTACGGTTACATTGCTGCAGCTGTGCTGAGGATCAAGTCGGCTGCAGGGAGATGGAAAGCTTTCAACACCTGTAGCTCCCATCTCACCGTGGTCTCCCTATTCTATGGAAGTATCATCTATATGTATATGCAGCCTGGAAATAGCTCTTCCCAGGACCAAGGGAAATTTCTCACTCTCTTTTATAACTTGGTCACTCCCATGCTGAATCCACTCATCTACACTTTAAGGAACAAGGAAATGAAAGGGGCACTAAAAAAGGTTTGTGGGAGGCACTGAGGGACAGAAGTAAATAATGGGTTACAAAATCTCAAGAATTTTTCAAATACACCTATTGTTTGCTTTTAATAAATTCAGCTAACGTATTAGACACACTGAAGCACTCTTTTGGTTTTGGGTTGGTTGAGACAGTATCATGTAACCTGGGCTTTCTTCAGACTCACCAATTAGCCAAAGGTAAATTTGAACTCCTGATTCTCCTACCTCTAATTTCTCCAGTTCTGGAATAACAGGTGTATGCCACCATACCAGCATGCCAACCAACTCTGGGATACAATACAATTTGATAGGATAAATACACTGAACTCTATCCAAAATCAGTGTGATTCAACCATAGCTACAATGCTGTAGATAAATTTCAGCTTCTTAAGGTAGGTAACTAGTTAGTATTCTAACCTCTCTATTAACTAAAAAAAATAAATCCCATGAAAGCAAATGATTAATAGATATAAAAATAACCACATACTTAAATTTTATTCAAGTTAATCAATGAAGGCAGAGATGTGATATTTGGTTTCAAAAAGTCAAACGTGCAATAAATTTGTTTAGAATGAAGAACTGTCCAGATAAATGTGCAAATGGAGATAAAACTGGCCTCTACTATAAAACAGGAAAGACAATCTAATCACTCTCAGAAGGGAACAAGAATGCTTTCATTCCCTTAGAGAGACTGGCATGGTGAGTTCCAAGAGGGGAAGGAACCAATGATCACCTTGAAGATGATCTACCACTTGGGAAAAAGAATACAGACAAACACCACAGGGCTTGGGATGCACCTCAGTGAATAGAGTGTATGCAAGGGCCAAGAAAGCAATGCAATTCTTTTAATACCCAGGAGAGAGAAGAGAGAACCAAGAGAGAGAACTAGAATAAATGTTTGTGTTGTGTAACCAGAATGGAGTATTTGGGGAGAAGGGATTACAACCTAAAGAAAAGAACTAGAAAGAAGAGGAGAAGAACAATTAAAGTAAGGAATAATGATGCACATGAAGGAAGTGTCCAAGAGAAATCCATTTCTACAGACACTACCTACAAAATTAATTTTAAAATGTCTTCATGGCTTTGGGTAGAAAGGCTTTTTAAAACTTCCAAGGCTAGATCCATGACACCAACCTCTGTGAGTTCTCTCTACACTACACATACACGTGATTTTTTAAAATGATTTAATATATTTTATACCCTGTTTTGATCATATTTTTTCACCTTCCCCACAACCTCGTAGATCCTATCCACATCCTTCCTCACCCAGCTTCATGTCATACCATACACACACACCACACAAACCCCACAGAATCTGTTTTGTATTGGCCAGTTACTCCTGGGAATAGAACAGGCCCTAGAATAGATGATATATCCATTGACAGTCCACTGTAGAAAACTGATTTTTCCCTTTCCAGCAGGTATAAACTGGGACTAAATTACAAATAGCTTCTTGGTTAATGTAGTATCCTAATGCCACTTCCCTCTCTCAGTGGTGCAGTTTTGTCTCGTTTGAACCTGTGTAAGTTTTGTGCCTGATGTACAGTCTCTGTAAGTTCGTATGATGTACGTCAATACTGCTGTGTCTGGGAGACATTGTTTCCTTGGAAACATCTACCACCTTTTGCTTTTCCAATCTGTCTGCCTCTTCTGCATAAATCACTGAGCTTTAAGGGGAGAGGGGTTAATAAAGGCATTCCATTTAGGGATGAGTCCAAGTTCTCATTTAGAGCTAAATCCAACATTTCTCATTATCTGCACATTGTCCAGTAATGGATCTCTGTGTTAACTATTGCATCAGGTAGAGCCTTACCATCAGGCTTTGGATAGTAGCCAATAATCTTGACAATAGTCTATAATGTAAAGAGAGGGATCCATGGGACACCCTTTGACCAGTGACTCAACAAGATGTAACCCATTCCTGGCACTGGAGGGTTTTGGGTTTTGTTTCATTTTTGTTTTTGTGTTGTTGTTGTTGTTGGTGGTGGTGGTGGTGGTGGTGGTGGTGGTGGTATTTTTGTGTCATAAGATATCTAGTTGGGGCATTATCCCTTCCTTATATGGTGACTTCATTTATTTTCTTCTAATTTCATATATATTTTGAGAGGCTCTTACAGTAGTAGGTTATCAAATAGCTTTTTCAAATGGCCTTTAATATTAGTTGTGTTGCCCCTCCCCATGTTCTCTTCTTCCCTTACTCATTGTAATCCTCTTATTCTATTTTAACCCTTACCTCTTTATAACAGTATTTTTTTTTTTCATCTTCCTTAGAAAATACCCTCCTCCTCCATGGTCCCTTGCTATCTATATAACCTCTATGGTTATACAGATTGAAACACACATATCTAAGCGTAAGAGATAATATGCACAGATAAGAGAAAACATGAAATATTTGTCTCCAGGGGTCTGGTTTACCTCACTCAGAATGATTGTTTCTGGTTCCATCTATTTACCTAAAATTATCACTGATTTCACTTTTCTCTTAATAGTTGAGTAATAGTCCATGCCTACATGTACTACGTTTTCATTATCCATTCATCAGTCCATTAATGGCTATCTAGGCTGTTTCCACTCTTTGGCTATTATGAATATAGTACCAAGCACATAGAAAGGCAAGTCCATTAGAATTACACCCAACTTTTCAATGAAGGCTCTGAAAGACAGAAAGATCTAGACAAATATTCTGCAACCTCTAAGAAACTATAGATACCATCTCAGGCTACCATAACCACCAAAACTATCGATATAATCATGGAAGAAAGAAAACCATGATTAAAAAAAAAAACTTAAGCAATTTGACCTCACCAATTCAGCTCTATAAAAGGCAGTAGAAGGAAAATTTTAGTCTGGTGACAAGGTTAACTAAACCTAAGATGATACAAAGAATAAACAATCCTAGAAAAGTTAGTCAAGGAAATGGAAGGGGTGCAGATGGTATGTCGTAATAAGAAAATACAAGAATTAATAAACATTGTTCATTAATAACTCTCAATATGAATGATCTCAACTCCCGCACCTCCTCCTCCCCAAAAAAAAAGACATAACCTGACAGTTTGGATTAGAAAATGCCAAGAACCAGCTTGAGGAAGGGGTGTTTGGGAGATGTAAAGAAATAACTCGAAATCAATCATGAGTACAAGCTCATAGCTCTGTAGACTCCTTGAGATGGCTCCCTAGACAGCTCTCTGCTCAAGAAAGGTCTCTCTTGCTAGGGAAAAAAAAGAACCGAAAAACTCTCTGGATAGCTTAGTAATCTGCCTGCCTTTATCTTTATCTTTATCTTGCCCTGCAACCACCACTCCCTAAATCTCTTTATCTCCATTCTTAATATCTTTCTGACAAGCTGGCTCATAGTGCAGCTGCCTCTGTTCTCTTACATCTGTGAAGCCCCTCATACAATTCATATTGCATAGTTGAGAAATCCTGTTTATATATTTTTGAACTTGAGTTTTCAGAGTTCTTTCACACAGCCTTAGGGCTGTTTTGAAGGTCTCAGCAACTTACCATTGTTGCTGAAGAACACTGAACACACCCTTGTTCCCCAGACTTAAGCTGTTTCTAATTATGGAATCATTAACCTTGGCAATGGAGAGCATTCCTTGAAGGAGAACCATGAAAATATGCACATTATTATATAAAAAAAACCTCATACCTAGCAACCATCAATATGTGGAGGCCCACACCCTGCCAGCTCTGCTCCAGGGGCGGGAACTGTATCACATCTTCCCTTCTGTATGGCTATGCAGGACTCAGAAAGAAAAAGGGATTCATTTTTCTGCTGCATCCAAGAAATACACTTCACCATCAACAACAGACATCACTTCAGGGTGAAAGGATGGAAAAAAAGTATTTCAAGAAAATGTAACTAGGAAGCAAAAAGGGACAAGTATTTTTTGTCTGACAAAACAGACTTTGAACCAAAACTAATCAGAAAAGATAGGGAGGGAAACTGCACACTTATTAAAGGAAAAGTTCAACAGGATACTGCAATTAAAAACATTTATGCATTAAACAGAAGGGCACCCAAGTTGATAAATCATGTATTGATTTTAGCACAGTGATAATGGGTGACTTTCATGCCTCAATCTTACCAATAGATCATCTGAACAATAACTAAACAGAGAAGTTCTGGAGTGAAGGAACACCATGAATCAAATGTATCTAGCAGACATCTATAGAACATTATGCCCAAACACAAACAAATGTACTTTCTTCTCACTAGCTCATGGAACTTTCTCAAAAATTCACCACATATTAGGACACAAACCAAGTCTCAGCAGCAATTAAAAATTGAAATAACACACTGAATCATATCTGACCACCATGTACTAAGCTAGATATCAACACTAAAAGTGGCACAAAGTATACAAACCCATAGTAGTAGAAAAATCACTACTAAATGGAAATTGGGTCAAGACAAACATCAAGAAAACAAAAAGCATTTTAGAATTGAATGAAAATGATAATACAACATACTCAAACCTGTCATACTCAATTGACACAATAACGCCAATTCTAAGACTCAAGTTCACACCACTAAATGCCTACATCAGAAAACTGAAAATATTCCATACACTCAATTTTTAAAATACTCATGCCAAAGAACTGCACCAATATCAATAAAATTGTCAAGGAAATAAAGACTTAAAAAACAATTCTCTCTCTCTCTCTCTCTCTCTCTCTCTCTCTCTCTCTCTCTCTCT
>JADRCD010144594.1:0-17949 GCA_019843815.1 Montemys delectorum
AAATAAATAATAAGAAAGAAGAAAGAAAGCCCTTCGCTATCCCATCAACTGCCAATCAACCTGCAGCCAACTATGCAAGAGTTTGGGGTTGTTTTATTTTGTTTTGTTTTTGTTTTTGTTTTCCCTCAGTTGTGGTCTCAGTATTTTTCAATCAAATATTAGTTTGACATTTTTTTTCTTTCTACCAGATCATTAATTCTCTCTATCTGTCTGTCTGCCTCTCTGTCTCTGTCTGTCTGTCTCTGTCTCTGTCTCTGTCTCTGTCTCTGTCTCTGTCTCTCTCTCTCTCTCTCTCTCTCTCTCTCTCTCTCTCTCTCTCTCTCTCTCTGTCTGTCTCTCTCTTTTAGTTTTTCAAGACAGGGTTTCTCTGTGTAGCCCTGGCTGTCCTGGAACTCACTCTGTAGACCAGGCTGGCCTCAAACTCCGAAATCTGCCTGCCTCTGCCTCCCAAGTGCTGGGATTATAGGCATGTGCCACCACTGCTCAGCATTAATTCTCATTAGTTTGGCATCTAAACATTTTTGCATGAATATCAGACAACTGGCTTTCAGAGGGAATGACTTCAAAGAGTGAATCTGTCAAGGCTGGATACATGGGTTTAAATATTTTCTTGCCTGTGTTTTTTTTTGGGGGGGTGAGGTCTCTTTCCCCCTTTTTCATACTCTCTCAACCACAAAGCTAATGTGGTTACAATAACAAAATTAGCTCATCATTTACTAACTGTTAATTTAATTTTTAATTGTCCATTAAATCAAGGCACTGGGCTGTTTATATTTTAATTTTTAATGTCAGGGTTTTAAATTGCTTCCCAAATGAAGGTTAACGAGGGAGGGCTATTCCTGACTCTGGAAATGAGTGGAATCACAAATGGGGTGCTATGATTCTCCGGGACCAGGCTGTGGTATGGACAAGATGGGGGGAAGAGGCAGGGTTCACATCTCTTAGTTCTCACTAAGTGTCAACTGTGCACATGATTTAAAGGTAACAGCTCATTGATTCAAAAAAGTAGCTTCTGTTTGTCATGTTAGTTAAGGTAAGTGAAGATGGCAGTGAGGGTGGGCTGGGGTGCAGCCAAGGTAGGAGCTGGCCCAGTCTCCCCTCTAACCCCAGCACTCTGAGCTACAGCATGCCAAACTGTCCGAGGGTTTTGCAGATATAAGCGTAAGAAGATTGAGCTGTTGTAAAGAGGAGGGTGAGGCCTCAGTGGGACGCTGATGCCTGGACACAATCTCCAGAGCAGAACTCAACCAGAGCATTTTTGGGCCTGTGCTGTCTGATCTGTCGCTGCCTCCTAGGAACAGATGAAGGCCAGAGAAGAGGCAGGAGCTGTGGGCATCACTGTGGCCAGCAGCAGAAGGTGCCAAGTGCCTCTCCCCTTTGAGTAAGAACAATAAAAATGACAGCGCCTTAGCTAGGTGAGAAGCCCCCCCTCGTGTGTGTGTGTGTGTGTGTGTGTGTGTGTGTGTGTGTGTGTGTGTACATGAGAGGAAATGCATGTTTGACCTCATAACTGTTGATACTGTTTAGCAGGGAATTTGCATTCTGGTAAAGCAAGGGGAAGAGATTTCAAGGGAGCGAGGCAGTGAAGCCACAGCTCTCATCTGCTTCTGAAATTTTCATTATTTTCAGAGAGTCTCTAGGTGACGTTTCCTAGGACATCTCTAGGGTCAACAGCATGTTGGATCCTTAACAGCTGACCCCGGCCTGGGGATTGGATAATGAACAGATGAGGTCTGCCCTCCCTCCTTCTTCCCTTACCCTTCCTTCCTCCCCTTTTCTCCTCATTTCTCCCTCTTCTTCTTCCTCTCTGATTCCTTCATACCCCTTACTGCCTTAGATTTGGGTGACAGCACAAAAGTCACTTTCTTTCTTCGTGCTGAGGGTTCATGGCCTAGACATTTCAAATAAAACCACGAAATATAGGAAATGTGTTTCAGACATCCATCCTTTATCTCTGGCATGGCTTCCACACCATTCCCCTTCAGAGGAGCTGAAACACAAAGAGAGAGCATTCCACTTTCAGAGAGACTCCATCAGCCTCAGGATTCAAACAAGGTCTGACTCTCGTGGAACATCACGTTAAAGAAGGCTCATGCTAGATACAGCTGCTGGGGTCGGATGCTGTCCGCTATCTCTTGCTAGTGTGCATGAGCTGGGTTCTTCAGCCTCTCTGTGCTTCTGTTTCCTTGTCAGGGGTAGTGATTGTGTCTAACCACATGGCTGTCAGTATCAAGTAAGTCAATATTTACCAAGTTCTTAGGAAACTGTCTGGCACATACTAAATGTTAGACAAATGTTTCTTAAATAGGAAAGACATCTTTCGCGTATCCCCTGCACAGCTTCTAGATCGCTAGCTGTGCTCACTGAGCTCAGTGCCCATGCTCTCTCCTGCATGCTACTTGTGGATCTAACAGGAAGGCAGTGGTAAAACTCTGCTAACATCTGCTTTCTCTCCTGCCTCCTCATGAGCAAGCCCTGGCTACAACCAGCCTTACTCAGTCCCAAAAGGTGCCCAAGGACATTTGTTTTACAGAAATTCTTGGAAACATTGCTGGATGGTCAGGTTGCCTGGGAGACATGGACCATTTATTTCTTCATATGCTCGATAGCCATGGACCATATTTTAGCTCCTGGGAATTAAATGTTTATTCTCTGGACTGTATCCCAAATGGAGAAGCTATATGTATGTAGATGTACCCGTTCAGGGACATTAACGCCTGGTGGCACGTCCTCAGTGCGCCACGCCCCACTTGTCCCTAGTCCTTTCTGACTTTACAAAGAGTACCAAGGGAGGACAGAAAGAACAAAGGGATGGATGGAGGCTCTTCAGTTCCTATCTCCTCAAGTGCTTCCAGGCCCCTCCAAGGGCTTCCATAAAACAATCGTGTCCTAAAAGGACACAAGAGGAACTGTCAATAGGGTTTGGTGGTATTGGCTAAATTCCCACTGTGATTAAATTTCATATTTTGCCCCGGGCTGGGATGGCTTCCAAGGACCTGTTTGTTGAAAACAGCTCTATTGAGCCAAGACAGTTTTTCCTAAATAACTGTGGAAATCAGAGGCCCCTTCTGTTTTGGCAGGGGCTCAGAGAGGATAGGGCTCACAATGAAAAGACTCCAGCTGGGAATCTGCCCCCACACAGCTTCCCAACTTACTCCAGGGCACGCACAGAAGAGACATTTTCTTACACTAGAATGACGAAAAGGTGGTTTGGGCTTGAAAAATCCAGAGTTCAAATTCCTAGGGAAACTCACTTCTCTTGTGGAGTCTTAGATTTCTCATATGTAAACTGTGTGTGTTGGTCAGCCGAAGCCATGTTTTGTGACTCCTGCCTAGGGAGACATTGATAGATACCTACTCATCCCAATAAAGCATTGATGACAGACCGAAGAAATAATTTTATCACAATCAACTCAGCGAGCCAACGCATTTACTATGGTTAGTTACAATTCAAAGTGTGTTGCATTATGAGAGAGCCCATCTCAGCATGAATGACAGACATTCCTCAGACTGCAACCTGGAAGTTAGCTGCATGAGTTGTGGGCAGCACCACAAGCAGAGTCTGCTTTCCCTAGAAATCACCTGCTTGATTTTTAAATTATATTTGTCAGTGTATTTATTTATTTGTGTGTGTGTGTTTGTGTGTGTGTGTGTGTGTGTCCATAGACCTGTGTACACCACCCCACACATGTGGAGTTCAGAGGACAACTTGTACCTAATTTTACCATGTGTTTTTCCAGGGATTGACTTCAGGTTATGGGCCTTAACAACAGGTACTTCTACCCACTGAGCCACCTCATTTGCCTCAGTTCTTACTGTTTATATCACCTTGGGGGAGTTAGAGGCCCTGAGAATCTTATAAGTTTCAGAGAATTCCTGAGACTTGTGAGTTGCTTACTTCCTGAATCTCAGTAAGTCTCCTCCAGGGCAGTAATGTTCCAATTTGGAAGACGTGCTCCACCAACATGTGGTGGTGACATCAGTCCTCACCCCAAGATCTTGGCTCACAGGAACAAGGTTTGTTTCTAACCCACACAGTGGCTGTCCTTTAGCTCCTAGCAGTGGTTCTGTGACTCTGTTCCACATAGGTCCTTCAGTTTTGGGTCCAGAATTAGCTTTACTACCTTGGCTTTATGAAGAAGAGAATCAAAGACAGTCATGCCCAGTCTTCTAAGCTCACATTCCATTTGTGCTCGAGAAAGAGAGATTATACTTCCTCCCACAGAGATAGTGCAGTCTACAAGGAGTAAGCAGGGTATCTAACTCTCTTACAGAGAAAAACAACAAATAATTTGAACTAATATCATAGACTATCACCATGGGGGCAATAACACTCCTTTCTTCACAGGGTACTTATGAAGCCCAAATGAAATCATGCGCATGAAAGTTTATTACAGACTATAAAGTACTTGTGTGGTGCTTACTCTTCGATGCCAGGGTCACTGTAGGTCTCATGGAGAGTGAACGGAGGTGGATTTTTTTTAAATTTGCATTTCCCCGTTTGTATGGAAATCTATTTCTTTTCAAATAGACTCCCACACATACATTGAGAAAATGAATTGGGTATGGGTTTCAGTCCACAGTTCTTATTACAGGGCCCCAGAATCCACTCAGCTGAGCTCTGCACAGAGATGAATATCCAGACTCTCATTTTAAAAAAACTATTGACTGACTTTGTGTCACTAAGAATGACAGTCTCTCCAAAAAGAAACTAACTGGGTTTTGCCAGGAGAAATAGGACTTCTCACTGACAATCCCCATTAGTAAATGCTTTGTTCTTCATCCTGTGGGGTCATTTGTTGAATCATGTCAGAAATGGTGGAAAAACCTTTATGGATGGTTTGTTTCACTTATGCATCTGTATTCTATCAATAAGGGAACTCAGGACAGAGACTAAAGGCAGGGATCTGGAGGCAGGAACTGAAGAAGAGACCATGGAGGAGGAGCTCTCCTTGCTGGCTTGCTCTCTATAATTTATTCAGTTTTCTTTTTTTATTGGATATTTTCCTTATTTACATTTCAAATGTTATCCTCTTTCCCAGTTTCCCTCCCTCCCGGAAACACCCTGTCACATCCTCCCTCCCCCTGCTTCTATGAGGGTGTTCCTCCACCCACCTACTCCCACTTCCCCCGCTATCAACTCCCCTACACTGGGGCATCTATCGAGCCTTCATAGGACCAAGGACCTCTCCTCCCATTGATGCCTGACAAGGCCATCCTCTGCTACATATGCAGCTGGAGCCATGTGTACTCCTTTGTTGATGGCTTAGTCCCTGGGAGTTCTGGGGGATTCTGGTTGGTTGATATTGTTGCTCTTCCTATGGGGCTGCAAACCCCTTCAACTTCTACAGTCCTTTCTCTAACTCCTCTATTGGGGACCCCACACTGAGGCCAATGGTTAGCTCTGAACATCCACCTCTGTATTTATAAGGCTCTGGCAGGGCCTCTCAGGAGACAGCCATATCAGGCTCCTTTCAGCATGTACTTCTTGGCATCCATAATAGTGTTTGGTAACTGTATATGGGATGAATCCCCAGGTGGAACAGTCTCTGAATGGCCTTTCCTTTAGTCTCTGTTCTATATTTTATCTCCATATTTGCTCCTGTGAGTCTTTCTTATACCATCTTGACCACCTGCCCAGTGATACTACCACCCACAGTGGGTTGGAACCTCCCACATCAAAAACAAAGCAAAAAAAAAAAAAAAAAAAAAAAAAGCTCACATACTTGCCCAGGGTCAATCTGATGGAGGAATTTCATCAGATGAAGTTCCAACTCTCCCTGAGTCTAATTTCTGTCAAGTTGACAAATACCAATGAGTACACTAAACAACTGATAAAAATTAACCTGGTAAAATACAGTTAGATTATCAAAAACACTTCATTATTTGAAGCTGGCTTTGTGGCTCAGTAGACTGGTTGCCTGGCATTCTCAAAAATCCAGGTTCTGTCCCAGCACTGCCTGAACTGTCACAGATCCCTGTAACCTCTGCATCAGGAAGAGAAAGTAGGAAGATCAGCAGTTCAAGGCCATCCTTAGCTACATATCAAGGTCAAGACCAGTTTGAGCCGCATAAAATCCTGTCTGAAAAACAAAAACAAACAAAACACAAAAGCGACTTTATTATTTGACCCATTTGCTCAATATTAGGCAGTTACTATGATAGTTGTATTGTGGGAAGTCAGTATTCAAATATTTTTCCTGTTCATTCAGTCATTCATGCATCTGATAGACATACTGGACATCAACCATGGGTCAGGCACTGTGTAGGCATAGAATTGTATCAGGTACTCAAAATTCTGGTCAATGGGGAGAGTTAGGAATGGAGAAGTCGGGAGACACATGAAAAATAGATAACCTTTAATTCCCAACCGAATCATCAGAGAGGCTTCTCCTAGTGGCTGATGGCAGCAAATGCAGAGACCCACATCCAAACACTGGGCGGAGCTAGGGGAGCCCCATAGAAGAGGGAGGAGGAAGGACTGCAGGAGCCAGAGGGTTCAAAGATACCAGGAGAACATGGCCCACAGGATCAATTAAGCAGGGCTCACAGGGGCTCCCAGAGACTGAGGTGGCCACCGAGCCTGCTTAGGTCTGCACTAGCTAGGTTCTTTGCCTCTATGCTGTGTTTGTTAGCTTGGGTTTTTTGTGCCTCCTGACAACGGGAATGGGAGTGTCTCTGACTCTTTTGCCTGATCTTATGATACTTTTCCTCTTACATGGTTGCCTCATCCATTTTTATTTGAGGGTTTGTGTCTAGTTTGTTATGCCACGTCTAGTTGTTCAGGGCGGGGGGAGGGGGCAACGCTCTTTTCTGAAACAAAGTAGCAGTGGATCTGAGGAAGAGGGGAATTTGAGGGCAGGTAGAAAGGAGTAGAGGGAGAGGGAGGCTGTGGTTAGGATGTATTATATGAGAGGAGAATGAGTAGAAAAAAAAAAGATAAAATGTTCAAAGAAATATTTATTGTGACCCCACAAAATTAAGAAGAAAAGAGAGGTGAGGGGGGTACAATCGGTCTTCTGAGTATCAGAGGGCAGACTGTAGAGTGAAATTTAGAGTTCTTGGGGAGTGGTGAAGAGAAGACTCAGGGAAGAGGACCATGGACAGACAGAAAGAGGAACCTGTGCCCCATGGGGAGGTACATCCCTGCTGGGTGTGATGAGCTGCCTGCAAGGTCCCTGGGTCTGGATTAGCAGGAGTTGGGAGGAGAAGATGATGTCAAGTAAGGATAAGCAGTCAGATCACGTAGGCGACTACAGGAATGAAAATATTTTCCCGAGCAAGTGGGAGTTAAATTTAAAGTTCTCAATAGCAAATCAACAAGAGAGTGGGTTGTAGTTTTTAAAGGATCAATTTTGAACGCGATCTCGTCAATGGGCTGAGGGTGTTGAGGACAGAACCCAACCTGTCAGGGGGTAAATACGGCACAACAGAAGCGGTGCCGGGTGGTGCTCAGTGTTGTTTTATGTGCTTGTTCTGGGAACTTCCTGTAAAGCTAAAGGTGTCAATATTTGCATAGGACTGGGTTTGAGGTATGGGAGAAAGAATAAGACAGGCTATTTGCACTCATGAGCCAATCAATGGAGAAGCATATAATAATAAAGTAGACAGAGATGAGATAGATGACAGAGTGACATACAAATCCCATTGGGGTATTTCATGTACAAGTACTGACTGAAGATGCTTCATCCGAGCATTGACAGATTAGTGCGGCCTTCTCCAAGAGGTCCTAAGATAGTGTGAGAATTTGAACAAATCCCCTCACCATTCTACTCCCGTTGGAATATAATGGTCACATGGTTCTATGAGTGAGTCACATGGTGATGAGTCACCCATGCGGGCTCTTCCGCCACATGTGGGATTGAGGATTCTTACAGAAAGGTTTGGAGCAGAGAGTACACTGTCTCTTCCCTCGATACATTCTGTCACGTAAGGATATATTTGATAACTGATCCTAGTGAGAAGTAATACAACCTTCATTTCTTTGTAGGAAAAAAATTATCTAATTGGTTAGGTTCAATCTTTTGACAACTTCATACAAACAGATAGTACATTCTGTTCACCCTCATCCCTCAATACTCTCTGACCTCTGCCCAGCCCCCGTAGAGTCTTCAGACCCACTACAAGGATCCTTTCCCACATTAACACATGTTTGATTTGCTCTGGAACCCTCTCATTTTATCTGGACCCATTTCCATGGCCACAGGTTTAAAACTATCCACTGGAGCCTGGTGGGCTCAGTATTTGGTTACACAACTGAAGTAAATTATTATCCTTTACCCAGGATCCCTCTGTTGACTGTCATTCAGTGGGGATGGGAGGGCCTATGAACCTATTTATGATTGCCTGTAGACCATCCAAGGGTAACCACAACTGCTTAGGGACCATGTTTACAATGTCTGTATTATACCCCTAAGAGAATATCTCACATTTTGATTCTGTTGTCTGATTTTTCCCTCCTCCACCCTCCAACTTTTCCTGGGGCTTAGAAGGAGTGGTATAAATATCCTATTAGGGCTGCACACTAAACTATCATTTATTCTAAACATATTGATCATCATGAGTCTCTTTATTCACTGCTGTTTCTTGCAAAGACTAGTTGCTCAGATTAAACCTGAGAATAGCAGTTGTCTATTGGCATAGATTAGGAAGCAGTTTGGTGCCATGTCCATTTAGCAAAGCCACATTTAGTAACCCCCCGCCAAGGGTCTGTGATATCCACAGCTATAAGATTTTTAGTGAGTTTATAGAGTCAGACATGGAATCCCTCCTGTGGAATGGGCCTCAAATACATTCTGAGAGTGGTTGATTATCACCATAACAGTCACGCCACGATTGCATCAGTGAGCACCGCATATGTGGTGCTGTAGTTCATAGAGTTTACAACTCAGTATGACCATTGGTGTCTCATTTGCCCCAGTAGTATGCACAGCACCTTGCAGTACTATGAAAATCAATAGTAGGGAGGAAGTTTCCAGGTCAGTGCCAGCCTTCCGCATATCTTACAGCCAAAACATGTGGTGTTTTCAACAGTCAGGTCTTATCATATCGTTCTGGTAAGCAGTCCATAGTAATGGCAGTAGCCTGTACTCTCTTGGGGACCTCTGGGGCCTCTTCTGATCAACAACTCATGGGGTGATGTGGTGGTTTGAATATGCTTAGCCCATAGGGAGTGGCACCATTAGGAAGTGTGGCCTTGTTGGAGTAGATGTGTCCCTGTGGGGATAGGCTTTCCGACCCTCGTCCTAGCTGCCTGGAAGACCGTCTTCTCGTGGCCTTCAAATGAAGATGTAGAACTCTCAGCCCTTCCTGCACCATGCTTGCCTGGATGTTGCCATGTTCCTGCCATGATGATATGAACCGAACTTCTGTACCTGTAAGCCAGCCCCAATTAAAAGTTGTCCTTCTAAGAGTTGCCTTGGTCATGGTGTCTGTTCACAGCAGTAAAGCTTCAACTAAGACAGGAGGTATCCTACACCAAGCACTGTGGCTTTGTTTAATAACACCATGACTTATAAGAATGACATTATCCAGCAATGCCAGACATCTCCCACCTATTTTCTCACTAAGCCCTGCCCACTACAAAACTAGTGGTGTTGCCCACTGTAACACCAAGTCCCACTCATTTGTGACTAAGCTCCACCCACTAGTGACTAAGTCCCGCCTATTCTAAGACTAAGCCCTTCCCACTATAGCACTAAGTACTGCCCACTAGTGGCTAAGCCCTGCCCACTAGTGACCAGACAATATCCACTCTTAGAATAAGTCATGCCCACTCTAAGACTAACTCCATCCACTCTAATACTAAGCCCGTCCACTAGCCACAGCCCCATCTACTCTAACACTAAGCCCCTCCCACTCTAACACTAAGTCCTGCCCACCCTAAGGCACGCCCACTATAAGACTTAGTCCCACCCCCTAGTGACTAAGCCCCACCTCTCTAAGACTAAGTCACTTATATTTTTAATTGGTTTACAAAGTAATGGGTTTCCAGATGGCTTTTCCATATGTCCTTTGGTTAACTTCTGTCCTTGTCTCCCTTGTCTCCCCTGTCTGCCCCTAACTTCAATCCCGGCTTGAACCTTTCCATATCTACTGTTCTCCATTCTACTTTCCTATTATCTCTGTTCTACTGCCTCTCCTCACCCAAGACACCCCACCCAGCGGCCCCTAGTCTCCTGGCTTCCACAGATATTCCAAACCAAACATATAAAACTAAAGATTTGATCCACATATGGGAAAGAACACATGGCATTTGTTACTCTGAGCCCGAGTTACCTCATTTGGTATAATTACCTCTAATCCCCTCTGCCTGAAAAATTCTTAATTTCATTTTTCCTTACAGCTGAATGGAGTTCTGTTATACATGTTCCACCTTTCCCTTCTCATCCACCCATCAGCTGATGAATACCTATGCTGCTTCCATGAACCCGCTATTGTTAGAAAAAGTGGTGGGCGTGGATGAGCACACGTTTCTACACTAGGAAGCAGAGTCCTTTGGATATATGCCAGGGAGTGGAATAGCCAAGTCACGTGGTAGTCTTTTCCAACTTTGTGAGGAATCTCCACAGTGATTTCTACAGCAGCTACGCCAGCCTACACTCCCACCAACAGTGAATGATGGTTGATAATTTGGAGGGTTTTAGGTTAAGCCAAAGAACCAGGATGTCTCCTTGCAGGTGCTCACCTTGAGTTTTAGCTGTACATGGTCATATTTGGGTTCACAAAGGGATTTGGGCTCTGTAGTGGGTGAGATGACTGAGCACAGATCCAAACATAGTGACATGGATGCAGGCTAAGTAAATCTAGAGGCAGGGAAAGAATGAAGATTCACTCAAAGTTGTAGAACTGGGTAGATAAGTTTGCCATAGGATAAGTAATGGCCTGAGAAATGGTGAATGAGAAAAGATACTTATTGGCTACATTGTTCCCTTCCACATGATATGAGCTTCCAACATCTCCTAGAATTCCTGAGGAGTTTTCAATAGGCAGATACGTGCTGAAGAATGTGAACATTTTGGAGCATGTACTAAATCTCCCCACCTCGCTTAGTCATTGTGACCATCTGCTTGACAGAGACAGTGTGATATGGGAAGGGTTTATTCTGATTCGTTGATTCAGGGAATCAGGCCCATGGTTGTTTGGTCCCCATGAGCTTCAGCAGAGCAGGGCAGTGGGTATGGTATGGTGGGGGCTGCTCTACTGTGCTTTGTGAGTAGGAGGCAGAGGGAAGTAGAGTATGCTGGTGCTGAGCCAGCTTGCTCCCTTTTCCCTTTTATGCTGCCTGGGTCCTGACCTGCTGAGAGGATACCACTCACATTCACAGTGAGTTTTCCTCCCCGTTGACCCTCCCCACAAACGCTGTGGTAGACACACCCACAGGTCTGTGTTAGCCAGGCTTCTGAGTGATTCTCAATTTTGTCAAGTTGACAATCAGCACCAACCATGATGGAGAACAAAGGGGGCTAATTTAAACCACAAAGTTGTGGGAGGATACAGGGTCAAGATCAGATCTACACTTTTATCTGCTTCCCCGCTGTAGGAGAAAAAGATAGCTTTGTTGAAATACAACTCTATAAGAAGTATTGTGAGACAGCTGTGGAGACAGCATAGTTGTGGGGACCTGAACTCTGTCCTCAGGACCCATGGGAATGCTGGGTACAGTGGATTGTGCATCTGTAACCACACCTCCAGGGAGGTGGAGACAGATGGCTGCATCCCTGGGGCTTACTAGCTATCCAACTTACTCAGTGAGTTTTAGCCCAATGGGAGATACTGTCCAGACAGACAGAAAGACAGACAGAGACGAAATAGATAGATAGATGATAGACAGTTAGATAGATAGATAGATAGATAGATAGATATAGATGGATGATAGATTAGATAGATGATAGATAGATAGATAGATAGATAGATAGATAGATAGATAGACAGACAGACAGAGGTGATATAGATAATAGATAGATGATATAGATAGATAGATGATAGATAGATAGATAGATAGATAGATAGATGATAGATAGATATTAATAGATTAGATAGATAATAGGTGATGATAGATAGATAGGTAGATAGATGATAGGTAGATAGAGTTAGATGGGTGATAGATTAGATAGATAATGGATGATAGATGATATATGATAGGTAGATAGATGGATAGATGGAATTTGAAAGCTGTGTGGCATCTAAGTAATTACACTTGAGGTATGCTCTAGACTCACTTTATATTGTGCATATACACACATACTCATGAGCCTGCACATACACAAACGTGTGTGCACATGCACACATACACATGTGCAAAAGTAAGAGAAGTAAGATAAACACCGTTGGCTGTGTTTCTGTCACATGAACATCCCTGCAACAATGACAGGTAAACCCAGGTCATAGTGGTTACTCCTGAGAGCCCCAACGGAGCATCTCCACAGAGAAAGGAAATTTAGGGAGTTCACTGAGTGAAAAGTGAACAGTGGCTCCAGGGCTCCAGGGCAGCTTTCTCAGGAAAGCTGAAGAAAGTCTATCTGCCATCTCCAGTAGTCTTCAGGTGTATCTCTTTGCTGAACACCAAGGCTGTGTCAGGGTTGGAACAACTGTCAACCAACAATTATCAATCAACTCCAAGTGAAGGCAGAAGCTCGAGTACTGAGGGGACAGTCTCGGGTAACCCTGGATGGATGGACACTCCAGCCCATGCAGACTTGATCTCCTCTCAAGCTCAGTACCAATGTCTCTGGCTACTACAGGTGACAGTTCATTCCAGATCAATGTGGCTTGTCCTCTGGGGCCACTTCTCCCACCTCTACCATAACCTAGGAGCACTGCCCTCCCCTCAGCTGTGTGCTATAGGAGATCCCTGCAAGCTTACAGAAGGGCTTAGGCTTGTGCATCTTTGTATCCGACTCCCATGGACAGTAATAGACCCATAATAGATGCCTGAAAAATGATCGCTAAAAATGGTGATTGCGTTTTCAAGCCTTTGAAACTGGTTTGTACCAAATCAGCATTTCTGAAATAACTCTCCCCCAGTATGAAGAAATGCTAAGTAATTGGAGGGTAGCCACAGCTGTTGTCACAATCTTGATGATTCCGTGTCTGGTTCATTCTATCCAGTTAATCAGACCACTCCACACTTTTGGCCATGCAGGTTGAATCATGTGTGGTTCTGGGACCCAAGGTTGATCATTAGTGAGAAATGTTGTCTTCAGATCTTAGTTTGGAAGCTTAAAATGTCACGGTCAAATGCAAAGCCTAATGATAGTAACAAACAGAAGATGGGTTCTGGTAGCTGAGGAGAAAGGAATAAAGAGAGATAAGCAATGAAATTAAATACATATGTAACAGACGTGCAGCTTGGTCTCCATGTAGGTCCTGAACAACTGGAGCGGGTGCTATCCCAAAAGCTGTTGCCTTTGGGCAGGGGCAACAGGGGTATGTTCTTCTAGCTGGGCTGCCTTGTCTGGACTCAGTGGGAGAGGATACGCCTAGCTCTGCAGAGACTTGAAGTGCCAGGGTAGGGGGATTCCCAGGGGACCCCCACCTGCTCAGAGGACAAGAAGAGGAAGAATGGGGGTAAAGATTGTGTGAAGGGGTGACCAGAAGGGGGACAGTGAGTGGGATGTAAAGTGAATAAGTAAAATAAAAATTTTTAAATATTTAATCAGCTACTTTTTGAGGTGAAATATGAAAAAACAAACAAAAGAATGAAATTATAACCAGAATGGAGGAAGGAAGGTCCCAGGAGGGAGAGCAGATGGCATAATGGAAACCCAGACCCAGTTAACTGGGAGTATACGCAATCCTAGGACTTAAAGCTACAGGAATCAATCCATTCTTGTTTAAGTTAAATTCTTCTCTATGCAACAAAAATGTCATCACTTATAGACTATAACTGCTCCTCAGAAAGGCACAAATAATAGGCTCTGACAAGCCCTACAGTATGGAGCTTGTTTTTGCTTTGGATTTTTGTTGTTGTTGTTGTTGTTGTTATTTAGTCAAGTATCTCCCAAACATAAACACAAAGTCCCTTTTCACAGTGACAAATATTAATACCTGAAGGCCTACTGATTTTACATGTTATAAAATATCCATGGAAACCTGTGGTGTTTGGGGCTGAGAGAAGATATATTAACTAGTTTATAGGGGATTTGAACCTATGACCTAGGTCAGCTGAGTAGGGGCTGAACTGAGGGCTGAAGTAAGGAGTCCTCTGTCCTAGGGCCATTCCTAGGCAATAACAGCATTGTGCTGGAATCACCTCCACCAGTTATCACTGCTATTTACTGAGAGTAGCAATTAAAACGTTAATATCAATTAATACTAAATTAATATCAAATACCGGATTATGTCCGAACCATGTTCTTTCTGTTGCAAGTCTGCATTTTAGAGCTTGTAAAGACTCTAAAAAGCACCAGATGTGGTTGTAATTACTGCTGAGCCAGTCTTCTTGCCTCTCCAAGCATCTAGTCAAAGACCCTCCTCTCCTTACCTACGCTCCCTTCTCCCTCAACCAGCATGTCTCTTGGGGAATTGTAACATAGGCTGTCACCACTGAATTTTTAATAATATTGTCTCCATAGAGGTGCAATGGGAAGTGGAATCTTCAAGACAACCAAACGAGCTCTCGTCTGGAGCCTGCTCTGAGGAGGGTGGAGCTGTGTGGTGAACACAGGAAGGGACACTGCTGAATCCCTTGTGTCAATCATCAGTGTTTCCCTAACAACACCTCACTAATGTGGGGATGAGGGATGTAACATGTAGAGAGAAGGGACCAGACCGTGGTGAGAAGCAGGGACTTCAGATCTTGCCTCTGTCATCTGCAAGCTGAGTGGCTTTCTTAATAATCCACCACATATCTCTTGGATTTAGTTTTCTCTTCAGGAAATTAGGAATGACAACGCTTTCATTTTCCCCTGACAAGACAAGGCACCCATTGCCACAGTGATAAAAACAGCTATGCGAGTAAAGCATTTCTCAAACTCTTATGCAGCCTTAAACCACAAAGTGGTCAAATGCTAGATTATTAATACTGGTTATTTGGAAAGGTCTGGTGGGTTTTTTTTTCTTTTCAAATAAAACACGGTAAGTTTTTAAAGTCAGCTATAAAACTGGCATTAAAACATTCTGTTTACATAAAATATCCAAATATGTGTTTTGCATAGAAAATAAACGTGGTTTCCAAATTGCTAGCAGTGGAAAGTGGTTTTAACCTTTTCCAATTTATTCTTTTATGCTATTCAAATCTTTATAATGGACACGGATTGTTGGTATGGTATTTAGAAAGGAAAAAAATGCCTCTTTTCATTTGGGAGTTATGGCAGACGAAGACATAATTTGCTCAGATCGCCCTTCAAAAGTGACCCTCTACCCTGCTGTGATGAAGTGGAGAGAGCAGGTGCTCGCCCCCGTCCCCTCCCCCAGAACTACATCTTTATTCGGTGTGAAATGCCAACTGCATGGACATTGATGGTACACTGTGTTTGATCTATACACACTCTGTAAAAAGATCCCACCAAGCTAATTAACATACCCATCTCCTGATATGCAATATGCGGCATTATCGTTGAACCCTAAAAAAAGTATTCTTTACCAATTTGAAGTGCAGAGCACATTACTAACCATTGTCACCGTGCAGGTGTGCTAATCCCAGTCTGTCTCCGTGAGCCGGGGTTGCAGGCTTACATGGCTATGCCCAGCTTTTAAAGGACTGCCAGGGACCCAAAACTCAGGTCTTAGTCATTGGCTTCAATATACTCTGGGTCACCCGCCTCCCTGGTCCCAAAGCTAAAATGTCCAACTCTGAACACATCTGTGACCCTCAAGCTCATTATCTTCATCTTCAAGTCACCCAGGAGCCCACCTTCCCTGTGGTGTGCCTCTCTGCATCAAAGTGAGCAAAACCCCCCAGAGCAGTGGACACAGGTTGCTGGTGCATGCCTGTGGATCACTGAAGGGACCTCTCTGAGGCTCCTCGGGTGCACCCCTTCGTAGGTGCACCCCATATGTAGCTGCTTACCCAATGCCACTTCCTTCTAACCCTTCCTATCACTTGGCCTGAGTGGCTCCCAGGGAGGGGGTGCATAATCTCTGTTTAGGGGTTTGCACCTGGATGTGAGACAGAACTATATTTGAATATTAATCTACTGCATCCTAGTCCCAAAACCCTTCAGAGCTGAAATTACCATCTCCATTCATTCAATAAGAATAGCAACAGCCACTTCACAGAGCTATTGTTACGAACTGCAAGCGCAGGAATAAGGCGCCATTCTTGGCGTAGTCGCTTTTGCATTTTAAGCATTTAAAAGTTTGCTATCATTACTATGATTATATATAAGTGTACACGGGGACTGGTAGTTACAATAAAGAAATCACCGATATTATTGCTATCATGCGAGGCACATGCGGTGGGCATGTTGGTCCTCTGCCCGGATTCCCTGCTACTCCAGCTGCTGGAAGTGCAGTTGGCAACTTTCACCCCACAGCCCTCCGGGGACCGCTGCACTGCCAGGTGCTGCCTCACCCAAAGACGGGCGCTTCAGGGGCAACCCACAAAGAACTATCAGTTTGAGTGGAAGTAGGAATAAGTGGCCAAGTTCAGAGAACTCGGGGGCCATTCTAGTGTCAAAGCATTCCTCGGGGACCAGCTGTAGCCGGCTTGAAGGTTGTTTCTCTGATCATCCCCACTCCTTCAGTGACCCACTTCTTCCCTTCTGAAGTCAATGCCTCCTCCTCAACCTTCTGACACATCAACTTCGTACTAGGTCCAACTGAGAGTTGGACAGCCCCCCACCAGAGAACCTGACTTATGATATATATATACATATATATATATATATATATATATATATATATATACACACACACACACAGAGAGAGAGATATGTGTGTATACATATATATTACAATTATATGTATAACATATGCAAATAGATATAGATAATAGATATATTACAATTATTATCAGAGTTTTAGAGTCCAGAATCATCCAGTCTCTACTAGAAAGCCTTGCCTCGCTATATTCCCCAATTCATCCTCCCAGTATGAAGTGAAAGCACGGTGTAATTCGATAAGGACACTGGATTACACTGATTCAAGCTGTTCCCTTTCACAAGACAGAACAGCTTAAAATATGGACTCTTGTTATTTCACTTGTACCTGAGTTCAGCCCTTGTGAACAGGATCCGGCACATGACAGCCAGACAGGAAGTGTTTGCCAGATGTTTCTGAATTATTCGTCTGCTCCCATGCTTTAAGAGAAGTTGAATTAAAGACAAAAACTGGGCTGGAGGTGCCATAGTTCATACAAATGAAAACAACACTGGCGTTTGGCGGTCCTGATGCTAATGGTCGTCATCATTTACTGTCCTTGTCCAATGTGTGGCCAAGGTTCATCTGCTGTCTTGTTTTACTTGGTGAGCTATCAAGATGGCTGTTTCAGGGGTCCATCCCAGCAAAACCAAGATAACGAGGAAAGAGACTTTCTTGTGGTCTCAGTGAAACACCAGAGTCAAATCTCATTGGACCAGCCTGGTCATGTGCTCACTTCTGAGCCAATCATAGTAACCAGAGAAAAACATGTGATCTGCATACTCTGAGGTCTGGCACTCCTCCTTGGAGAGAAAGGAAGCGTCCACCCCACCAGAAACTACAGAAGGGTTGTGAAGAATGAGACACAGAAAGAAATAACTTGAAATCTGACATGAAGAATGTATACAGGTCAGGCATGTCCAACGGACGCCCAAGGACCGTGTGTTAGGACAGTGTACAGAGGACGGGAGAGCACACCGCGGGCACATGTGTGATTCTGAGAGAATGGGCTTTTATTTTTCAAAATCAGCAAGAAACTTTCTCCCTTCACGTTCTCTACAGGAATATATTTCAGTATTTGCTTTTAAATTATCAATAGCACATCTATCCATAGAATCGTGTGTGTGTGTGTGTGTGTGTGTGTGT
>JADRCD010144595.1:11168-25792 GCA_019843815.1 Montemys delectorum
GAAGCTTTGCAACTTTATGAGGTCCCATTTGTCAATTCTTGATCCTAGAGCATAAGCTATTGGCGTTCTCTTGAGGAAATTTTCCCCTGTGCCTATTTGATCGAGGTTCTTGCTCACTTTATTTTCTATTAGTTTCAATGTATCTGGTTTGATGTGGAGGTCCCTGATCCACTTGGACTTGAGCTTTGTACAAAACTATTGTGTGCGGTGTAATGTGTGCTTTGAGCTTTAGTAAAGTTTCTTTTATGAATGTAGATGCCCTTGCTTTTGGAGCATAGAGGTTCAGAATTGAGAGTTCATCTTGGTAGATCATACCTTTGATGAATAAGAAGTGTCCCTCCTTATCTTTTTTGATCACTTTAAGGTGAAGGTCGATTTTATTCGATATTAGAATGGCTACTCCAGCATTTTTATTGAGACCATTGGCTTGGAGAATTGTTTTCCAGCCTTTTATTCTGAGGTAGTGTCTGTCTTTGTCACTGAGGTGGGTTTCCTGTATGCAGCAAAATGTTGGGTCCTGTTTATGTACCCAATCTGATAGTCTATGTCTTTTTATTGGTGAATTGAGTCCATTGATGTTAATAGATATTAAGGAAAAGTAATTGTTGCTTCCTGTTACTTTTGTAGTTAGAGTTGGCATTCTGTTCATGTGTCTATCTACTTTTAGTTTTGAAGGTCTTCACTCTCTTCTATACCTATTATCCTTAGGTTTGGTCTTCTCATTGTGTCCTGGATTTCCTGGATGTTTTGGGTTAGGGTCTTTTTGTGGTTTGCATTTTCTCTGACTGTTCTTATATTTTTGCTTTTTCAGGGATGTAGATCCCCTCCTTGTGTTGGAGGTTTCCATTTATTACCCTTTGAAAAGCTGGATTTGTGGAAATATATTGTGTAAATTTGGTTTTGTCATGGAATACTTTGGTTTCTTTATCTATGGTGATTGAGAGTTTTGCTGGGTATAGTAGTCTAGGTTGAAATTTGTGTTCTCTTAGGGTCTGTATGACATCTACCCAGGATCTTCTAGCTTGCATAGTCTCTGGTGAGAAGTCTGGTGTAATTCTGATAGGCCTGCCTTTATATGTTACTTGACCTTCTTCCCTTACTACTTTTAGTATTCTTTCTTTGTTTTGTGCATTTGGTGTTTTCACTATTATGTGGCGGGAGGAATTTCTTTTCTGGTCCAGTCTATTTGGAGTTCTATAGGCTTCTTGTATGTTCATGGGCATCTCTTTCTTTAGCTTAGGGAAGTTTTCTTTTATAATTTTGTTGAAGATATTCACTGGCCCTTTAAGTTGGAGGTCTTCACTCTCTTCTATAACTATTATCCTTAGGTTTGGTCTTCTCATTGTGTCCTGGATTTCCTGGATGTTTTGGGTTATGGTCTTTTTGCATTTTGCATTTTCTCTCACTGTTCTGTCAGTGTTGTCTATTTTATCTTCTGTCCCTAAGATTCTCTCTTCTATCTCTTGTATTCTGTTGGTGATGCTTGCATCTAAGTTTTCTGACTCTTTTCCTAAGATTTCTAACTCTAGGGTTGTCTTTTTTTGTGATTTTTTTTTATTGTTTCTACTTCCATTTTTAGGTCTTGGATGGTTTTACTCAATTCCTTCATCTGTTTGTTTGTGTTTTCCTGCAATTCCTTAAGGGATTTTTGAGTTTGCTCTTTAAGTGCTTCTACTTGCTTACTTGTGATGTCCTATAATTCTTTATGGGATTTTTTTTTGTTTCCTCTTTAAGGGCTTGTACCTCTTTACCTGTGTTCTCCTGTATTTCTTTAAGGGAGTTATTCATGTCCTTCTTAAGTTCCTCTATCAGCATTGTGAGATATGGTTTTAGATCCAAATCTTGCTTTTCTGGTGTTTTGGGATATCCAGGACTTGCTGCGATGGGAGTACTAGGTTCTGATGAAGTCAAGTAGTCTTGGTTTCTGTTGGTAGGATTCTTTTTTTTTTTGTTAGTAATATATATTTGAAAATAACAAGCATCAAACCAAATCATTCCATAAAGTCAACTGTTGTGTTCTTTCAATTTTCTTTTTTTTTTAAATTAGGTATTTTCTTTATTTACATGTAAATTTCTCTCTTCCCAGTTCCCCCTCCAAAAAACAAACAAACAAAAACAACAAGATCAAACTCCTGTTGCCTCCCCCATCCCCATGCCTGCCACCCCACCCTCTCCCACTTGGTAGGAGTCTTGTGTTTGCCTTTCGACATCTCTTGAGCTCTGGTAATAGATGCTTGGTGTCTCTGACTAGAGTTTGTCCTATCCCTGCTGCCTTGCAACTCCCCTGCAACTCTTGAGGCCTGTGCTTCCTGGCTGGTCCCACCTTAGAAAGTCAATGGAGAGAAAATGAGTGATCTCACCTGAGTCTCTGGGCTGAAGCATGCCCTGGAAGCAGGCCCTCCACTAGCAGGGAAGGGGCAGAGAGGGTTGCTGATCCAGCTCTGTCACTCGGAACCTGAGAAGATCCTGTCCCTGCTGCCCTGAGACTCCCTTGTGGCCCAAGTAGTTCTTTTTAAAAAATATTAACTGTTGCTTTTCAAATATTTGCTATTATTTTTGCCCAAGTAGTTACTACAAGCTCTTTGCCAATCTTCATTAATCACACATAATGACATAATTTCACAATTTTTAAGAGGTAATACAATTTCAGCAAGATCTGTTCCTGACAACTATGATGGACCCATCTCATGGAATTTGTCTAAATCAAATGAAATCCAGCTTTATTATTTCTTCAAGCTTTGTGCCACTGTGGTACTGTCATGTGTTGCAGACAGAATACTATTCTGGACCTAAAACTTCTGTAGCTTTGTTGGTGCTTAGATTTCTCCTTTGTTGGCATGCAAAGTTCCTTCCAGAACCCAAGACACTAGACCATATGAATCAATGCTCCACTTTGGAACCAGTGAGCATTCTCCATACTCCATGAATCATGTAGCAATGGTCTTCTGCTATTCAAACACTTAGCAGCAGCCTGGATTGTTTGTATGTTGCCATGAGACCCAACTGACAAACATCTCAATTAAATAAAACTTAATCACAGTGATAAATAATAAGAGATCATCAGTTGGTGATTGATATCCTCCATTATTTAGAGAGTACATTTAGATTGACCTTATATGCTATATGAAGTTTCCATAATACTCTATAAATTGCCCTTAATAGTAACTACTTACTTTACTGGATACCCTTCCTGATTCTCATCTTCCTTTACCTTCATCTATTTCTCATTCGATTCCAAACCCTCATCCATCCAGAACTATGTATTAAATTTCCCTTATGTAGGATGAACATTAATAAGTCCTAGTCTCTTATTCTGTATCTAACCTCAGTGGTTCCATGGATAGGAGCTTGTTTATCAATTGGTTACCATTGACTTAGTTCCTATTTAAATAAAAGCAAATACATATTATATTTTCTTTGTGTTAGGATGATTTTTTGTTCTTGTTGTACCATCAATTCACCTGAAAATTTTGATTTAATTTATATTAGCAATTGAAAAATATTCTATTATATAGTTGTACCACATTTTCTTTATTCATTCATCTGTTGAGGGATGTCTAGCTTGTTTATAAGTTTTGGTTGTTATTATTAATAGAGAGACTGTAAATGTGTTTGACCAAAGAGTTGTGGTAGGGTGAAACATCCTTTGAGTTTATACTCAAAAGTTGTATAGATTATTATAGATTGACAAAACCCCACACTCATTTCTATGGTGGCTATACAAGTTTGTACCCACACCAACAATGGAGGAGTGCTCCCCTTACTTCATAATCTCACCATCATGAGCTGTCACTTTTTTTCATGATCTTAGGCTTTTGTATAAGATAAACTCTAAAAGTAGTTTGATTTACATTTCCCTGATGACTAAGTATGTTGAACTTTGTAAAGTGTTTTCAGCAATTTCTGTTTTCTCTATTGAGAATCCATTAAGATCTCTACCTTTTTTTTTAAAATTTGATTATTTGTTTTCTTAATATATAGTTTCTTTTTGTTTTGTTTTCATTCTCTATTGGATATGAATTTGATAAAAAAAATCCCTTCCCATTTCATAGGCTGCTGCTTTTTCCTAATGACAATGACCTTACTATAAAGAAGATTTTCAGTTTCATGACATCTCATTTATTAAGCATTTTGGCAGATGCCATGCAGGAAGAGCTAAAGTGGGCAAATGAGTTCCCTGGAGATGGACCACCATCCTGATCAGCTGTGATGGGTGAGTTCTGGTACAACACAACCCCAGAGACTTGTCCCAGAATTGCTCCTTGCCACTGATGTGCTTCCTCCTGTTTTTCACTGACAAACTCCACATTTACTTGGCTTGGTGTGAATGGACACCAGGAGAACCTCACTGCCTATCACTTGATGTAATTACTCCCAGGGTGACAGGCTCCTGTTGAGCAAGCTTTTTGAAGATTATTTTGAAAGTAAAAGTTCTTTAGATAATGCTGTCTAGATGAATTAAAGACTTTATGGTATTTCTGACTTATTCAAGTAATTAAATAAAGAGATTTGGTTTGATTGAAAAAATTTTGGGAAGTCAGAAAATTGGGATAGTTGATAGAAACTTTTAATGGCTGATAGAATGGAAAAAGCTGCTTGAGTTAGAGAAAAGAGTACAGTGAGCATTCATGCATGACAAGCATATGAAGGGAAGAAGAATAGGCTCAGGACAAGCTAATGATCAAAGTAAGCATACACCCTAAGTCGGGCCTGATTTCCTTGATATTGTGATCTAGGGATGAGGTAACAGGTTTTTGGAGTGTACCAGGAAATAATAAGGTTATAATAAAGCACAAACAATTCCATTATGAGTATAAAAACAGAAAATATGATTTAGTCAACTTAATCAATCAGAATCTCAAGAATTAGAAATAAGAAAGACAGTTTGCCTTTTAGCAAATACAAGTTGTTGTCAACCAAGTATTGGAAAATGTATGCTGCCATAGACTTGGGTTGTTTATACTTTGTTAATCAATGCCTAAAATTTACTGCTTTGAGGTTACTTTGAGCTTTTGGAAAGAAAGGTAGATACAAATTGTTTAGTTAAGATTTATTTCATATAAGAAATACATAATCAATATCCTGTTGTAATTTTCTTTTGTGTAATGATTATTATTTGTTTTTGAAGTATATGTCTTGTGGTGATTGTCTCTCAAAAATCTGTAACTTTTTGCTATGAGGTAATTTTCTTTCTAATAGAAAAACAGTTTGTCTCTAAGAGTATAAAAAGGGGTTTAGAGAAGAAATAAATCACTGAGGCTTGTACTTGCTTCATCCATTCTGTGAGTGTGTGTGTGTGTGTGTGTGTGTGTGTGTGTGTGTGTGTGTGTGTGTGTGTGTTTGATTTCCCTAACCTTTATAGCCCTTGTAGATAGCTGGGTCCACCTGTATGGATTACTGCCAATACTAACCCCTCATTAGCTGCCTGTCTCAGTTTGCACTCTGGTGTCAAAGCTGGTGTTTGCCTTAGACTTGTACTAATGGTATTCTTTTCAAAAATTTGTTTCCTATGTCAATAGTTCAAGGCTAATTCCCACTTTCTTTTCTATTAACTCATGTGTATCTAATTTTATGTTGAGGTCTTTGATCAATTTGGATTTGAGTGTTGTGCAGGATGATAAATATGGATTTATCTAGGTTCTTCTACATGTAGCCATCTAATTTGTAGGCGCTATTTCTTAAAGATGCTGCTTTTTTATGGTTTTGAAAAATGAAACAAAAAATAACAACAACAATACAACAAGAACAAAAGCAGGCATCTATAAGACTCTAGAAATACATCTGCATCTTTAATTTGATTCTATTGGTCAATGTGTCTGTTTTTGTGTCAGTGCTATACTGTATTACCACTGTAGTTCTCTAGTACAATTTGAAGTCAGGGACAGTGATTCCTCCAGCAGTTACTTTATTATAAGGGATTCTCCAGTTTTTATTTCTTTGTTTGTTTGTTTGGTTGGTTGTTTGCTTTTGGTTTGTTTGGAGGTGGTGTTGGTGTTGGTGGTGTTGTTGGTGGTGGTGGTGTGTGTTTGTGTGTGTGTGTGTGTGTGTGTGTGTGTTTCTATGTTAGTCTTAAATTATTTTCTTCCAAGATCTGATGACAAGGATCAACCTTGGCTTAAAGATGAGTTCTGAGAGAAGGAAGGTCTGGAAGCGACCAAACAAAAGACTTGAAATTAAATAAAATGAAAATAAAAAACAAAAACAAAAGCAAACCCCTGTTCCCTCCCCCCCTTCCCCTGCTCACCACCCCACCCTCTCCTGCTTACTGGCCCTGGCATTCCCCTACACTGGGGCACAGAACCTTCACAGGGCCAAGGGCCTCTCCTCCCATTGATGACCGACTTGGCCATCCTCTGCTATACACATGCTGCTGGAGCCATGAGTCCCATCATGTGTACTCTTTGGTTGGTGATTTAGTCCCTAGGAGCTCTGAGGGTATTAGTTAGTTCATATTGTTGTTTGTCTTAAAGGCCTGCAAACCCTTCATCTCCCTGGGTCCTTTCTCTAACTCCTTCATTGGGGGCCCTGTACTCAGTCCAATGGATGGCTGTGAGACTCTACTTCTGTATTAGTCGGGTACTGTCAGAGTCTCTCAGGAGACAGCTATATCAGGCTCCTGTTAGCCAGCACTTGCTGGCATCCACAATAGTCTCTGGATTTGATGATTGAATATGAGAAAGTTTACAGTCTCTTTTTTGTTGTTGTTGTTTTTGTTTGTTTGTTTGTTTGTTTTTTGGAGAGGAACCTGGGAAAGGAGATATCATATGATGTGCAAATAAAGAAAATACCTAAAAAAAATAAACAAAAAAAAAAAAAAGAAGAAAAATGTAACCTAAAATGAATCCACTCGCAGAAGATACTTTGTCACAAAAGATTGTGGTCAGATTACTAGTGAAAAAAAGTGGTTTAAAAGAAAAATAATACCATGTAATTAAATATGGACTTTGTTTTCCACAACTGTTGGAATTCTCTTTTGAGGGGTAGAAGCCACAGAAGTTTTTGAAATTGGATGATATTCTGATTTTCTCCATGTCCACTAGTCTTTCAAATGCACCCGAACTAATAAATTTACACTAGAAGTCCAAGCTTTTGAGAACATTTAGAACTTTCTTGTTAATTTTCATTAAGTGTTGAAATGGTTGATAGAAAAGAAAAATTTTCATGAATACTAATAATGAGATGTGAGATGTAGATTTTCACTGATTTGTTCAGGTTGAACATGAGGCATAGGCCTTGGTCTTATGACATTATTGTTCACTGAAATGTGTTCAGGGGAAAATCAGATTGAAATTTGAAGCTATTTTAGAAAACATAAAAAAAATTATATATATAAAAAAGACTTGAAATTAAATCTTGGGTCCAAGCTGATGGCCTATGTTCTGTTTGAGATAGCTTAACAGATTGCTCCCTCCCTGTGTTTTGCTCAGGACAGCTTTTGAGACTGTTCTCTGCATTCTCTTCTGCTCAAGATAGTTTTTTCTTGCTATTCTAAACACTCTCTGGAAAGCTCATCTCCTACAGACCAAAAGTGGGGTGTAGACCTTTGATTATGAATTACATTTTATTAGACTTTATGGGTCTGTTGAAATTGATTATCTTATCTTTATTTAACTTTGTTAAGTTGTATGTATTGAGAAAAGCATACATTTATTTCATGTTTTCCAATGTGGTAGAGTACAGGATTTTAAAATACATCCTTCTAATTCTCTGACATTTCTTTTTATCTGTGCTTATATCCCCCTTTAATGTCTAATTTTGTCACTTTGTATCTGTATCTCTCTCTTGCAGTTAATTTGCATAACAGTTTGATAATCTTTTTGTTTCTTTGTTTGTTTGTTTGTTTTTGTTTTGTTTCTCTGTGCTGGGATTAAAGGCTGCTCCACCACTGCCCAGCTGAAAATCTTTTTTCTTTATTCTCTCAAAGAATAAACTCTTTGTTTCATTGATTGTTTGATTTTGTTTCTATTCTATTGATTACAGTACTGAAATTGATTATTTCTTGTTCTCTATAGTTTTCAGATCTGTATACTGTAGTATTAAGTTAAAAGTATGAGATGTCCTCAATATTTGTTATGTAGCCACTTAGTGTTATGAATTTGCTTCTTAGGATTGTCTTCATTGTATACTGTAAGATTATTTTGTATATTGTGACTTTTTTACCAATTCATGAAAATCGTCAATTTAGTTCTTTATTTCTTCCTGTAATCATTTTCTTTTTAAGTTCAGTAGTGAGATGTAAAGTTTCCATGAGGTTTTTAGCTTTCTGTCAGTTATGATGATGATTTCCAGTTTAAATTTATGTTGGTCATACAGTATACAGGATGTTATTTCAATATTTTTGTATTTGTTGAAAATTGCTTTATGTCAAATATGTAGCCAGTTCTTGAGAAATTTTCATGAAGAGCTGGAAGGAAGATATACTGTTTTGTGTTTGGCGAAATGTTTTATAAATATCTATTAGGTGCATTTGGTTTACAGTATCTGCTGGCTCCAGTATTTATTTGTTTGGTTTTGTCTGGATGACCTGATCTTTGGTGATAGTGGGGTGAAGAAAGTATATCCATGATCAATGTGTGAGGATCAACATATTATTTATACTACAGTAGGTATTTTTTTTTATAAAAGTGGGTTCTTTTGTGTTTTGAACATAGATGTCAATATTAGAAATGGCATTTTGGGGGATATTTCCTTGGATGAGTATGTCATGCCCATCTTCATCTCTTTTCATTAGTTTTGGTTTGAACTCCATTTTGTTAGATACTACAATGGCTATACCACCTTGCTTTTTAGGTCAGTATCTTTTCCCAACTCATTACCCTGAGGTAATGTCTATCCTTGATGTTAGAGTACTTTTTTTGAATGACACAGAGAATGGACCTGGTTTTGCATCTATTCTGTTAGTGTTTGTCTTTTTGTTAGGGATTTCAGAACATTGAAGTTGAATGATGTCAATTTTCCAAGTTATTTGATAATGTTGAAGGATATCAATGAGTAGTGTTATTTGCTTCTTGTTACTTTATTGTTGTTGTTATTGTGGTGGTGGTGATGTGTGGTGGTGGTGTGTGTGTATGTGTGTGTGTGTGTGTGTGTGAGTGTGTGTGTGTATTCATGTGTGTGTGCATGTTTACATTTACCCTCTTTTGATTTATTTATCTTAGATTATTTATATGTTGTGTTTCCTCTGGTGTAATCAACTTTCTCAGGTTGGAATTTTCCTTCCAGCACCTTCTATTGGGTATGATTTATGGATAGATATTTCTTTCAGTTGGTTTTATCAAGGAATGTCTCATTTTTTCCACTCATTGCAATTCAATATTTTGCTAGGAATTATAGTCTGGACTGCCATCTGTGGTCTCTTAGGATTTGCAGATTATCTGTATAGACCATTCTGGTTTTTAGAGCCTCCATTGGTCATACTTGATTTTCATTCCTTGAAGCTTTTAATATTATTCCTTTGCTCTACAGGCTTAGTATTTTCATTAGTATGTACTAATGAGGCTTTCTTTTTAGTTCCATTCCATTTGGTATTTTGTGTACTTCTTGTACCTTGATAAACATTTAATTCAAGGTGAGAAAATTTCTATGACTATGATGAAAATATTTTCTTTGTCTTTGTCCTGGCTATTTCTCCCTCCTTTATTCCATTTATTCTTAGATTTACTCTTTTCATAGTGTCCTATATTTCCTTGATGTTTTGTCTAGGAAATTTTAGATTTAACATTTTTTTGACCAAGGTATCTATTTCTTGTCTTCAATGTCTGACATTCCCTCTGCCATATGCTGTGTTCCATTTGTGAAATTTATCTCTACATTTGCTGTTCAAGTTCCTAAATACTGTTCCTTAGGTTTTCATTCTTTTGGGTTTTATTGATTGATTCTATTTTTACTTTTAGACTTTGAACAGTTTCATGAATTTCCTTTCACTATTGGTGTTTTCATAGGTTTCTTTAAGGGCTTTATTCATTTCTTCTTTAAGGAATGTTATCACATTCATAAAGGCAATTTTAGATTATTTTTCTTGTTTCAGCTATGTTAAAATACTCAGGGCCTGTGGTAGGATTACTGACCTATAGTGTAGATATATTATCCTGACTGTTGTTGATGTTGTTTTTATGCTTGTGCTAAGCATTTAAATCCTGGTTGCTGATATCTAGTTTTGCCTTTGTTGGGTGGGTGTTTGATTCCTTGGTGTTTCCTGTCTTCTCTGGTTCTTAGGTGAATGTGGTAGTTGTGTGTTTTCTAGTAGAAAAATTTTCTGGAATCCAGATAGGTGTTTCACATGGAATGTCTTTCTAGATATTAGGAGTTGCCACATAGGAGTAACAATGGACTTGAAGGGAGGCTAATGGGGTCAACAAGAGGGAGAAAAGCAAAATGCTACCTGGATTCTGCTTAGTTTCCTGGGCATGAGAGGAGAGGGTAATGAAAGGCAGCAATGTATGGTCTGGCACAACAAAGCTGAAGATGAGACTTTGAGATTGGCTTGGTACAACAGAGCCGGAGATGAGACGTTGAGATTAGCTCTGAAGTGGCAGAGGGATAAGTGTGAAGATTTGCAGTTAGCCTTCTTGCCTTGTTTGCCCAAATAGCCTGAGGTTCTCAGGCAAAGTCTATTGGAGTTAGCAACCCAGATTAAGCAATGAGTAGACAGAGGAAGTTTGGAGGTGAAAAAGATCTGTGTGATCCACTCAAGAAGGGACAGAAAATAAGTAGAGGACACAAGAGCTAGGGCTTATTTAATCCTGGCTGATTAAATTTGGTATGTATGAGGGTTATGTGAAGATCTGAAATTAGATACCATCTTCCCTAACTGGAGTGGCCCCTGGGCTCCCTGGGAATGCTTGCCAGAGTTATGGAATGTGATGATACCATGAATGGATAGAAAAAAATTGGAGGGGAAGGTTTGGGTTATCTACCAAAGATGGAGATAGGGAGGTGAAAGGGAGGCTGCAGCAGGTGTTCTGTTTCAGAGCTGGAAATAAGAGTTGAGGATTAAATTTGTAAGAAAGGACCAATAAGAGAAGATCTATTGTTTGGCTAAGGACTTCCCTGGTGTGACTAGCCTAAGGGTTCCCACGGAATGCCTGCGGTAGTTAGTGCCTGGAATAATGAGAATCGACAACTGTGTTGAAAGAAAAATAAGGTCTACTGAGGTGAGGCTGTAGCAGGTGGTATGTTACATAGTTGGGCTACTTCCCTGGCTTGGAATCCCTTCAGTTGACCTTCCCTTACAGGCCTATGAAAGTGTGTCTCTATATTTTCAATTGTTGACAGCTATGCCAGCAGGGAGATAACTGCTGTCAGGATTTTGGTTCCAATTTCTGTGGTCCATCACCAGTTTTCCATTTGTAAATATTTTTCACATGCCTTTTTTCACATACCCAAAGGCAAACCTGAAAGATTCATCAGGTGTTGTCTTACTGTTGATTGCTTCAAACTGGATTGTGGCTTTTTGTCTAATAAAGAGCTGATGGTCTAGTGCTCAAAGGAAATATGAGGAGGCCCTTGCAGGCAGAGAGAGAGAGAGGGGTGGTGCAAGGCAAGCAGGACTGAGATGGAACAGCACTGTGAGCAGGCAGTGTGACCACATGGAGAGATAAGAATGGTGGTAAGCTAGGTAGCTAGCTGAGAGACCTTTCATCAAAACGTCAACAGCTTCAAAGTATATAGAATTCTTTGTGTGTTCATTAATAAACCTCAAGTGGGATCTAAGAAAGCCTTGAAACAGGAGTCTGAACATATTTATTTACTTTTATGCTGTAGTGTTTGTCTGCATGAATGCTTGTGTACCTCACGTGTGCAGTGAGGAGGGCAGAGAGGGTGTCTGTCTCCTGGACTAAGTTATTAAAGCTTGAGAGCTGCCACGTGGGTTCTGGCAAGTGAGCCTGGGTGATCTTCTAGATCATCGTGGAGCCAAGTCTCCAAGCTCCTTACAAAAATATTCTTAAATTATTGAAGAATTAATGTAGATCCAACACTCTGAGATAACACATACTCTTAAGAAACTGGTAATGTGATAACAAGTATGTGTAGTACAAACCTACATGAATAGGAGAAATGAAAACTTAACAGCATAAGAGAGACTGATGATTATTTCTAAACCTGCTACTACCTGAAACTGACTAAGAGGAGAATCTCTCTCTCTCTCTCTCTCTCTCTCTCTCTCTCTCTCTCTCTCTCTGTCTCTGTCTGTCTGTCTTGTCTGTCTCTCTCTTTCTCTCTCTTTTAGCCTGTCTGTCTCTGTCTCTGTGTCTCTCTCTTTCTCTTCATTTTAGATTTGTATTAAAATTCTTAGGATACAGACTGACTTTCTATTGTAAATGACAATTTTACCTTTGCTAAACAGGACACAGAAGCATTCTGATAAACAAAATGAAGAGTCTCAGTTCATTGGGGCCCCTGGTCAAAGCCCTGGCCCTCTGGTGGAGTTGCTCTTACTACAGCAACTTCTTTTGGCTCCCTTATTTAAGATGGTGTTCTGTGGAGCATGAAACAGACTGGTGCCACTTTTCAGTCATCTCTTTCTCCAGAGGCCAGAATAAACCACTTTCACAAAGAGCCACCCTGGGCAGAGTTGTTTTCTAGGTTTCAACTAAACAAATAGGAACAAATGAGAAAGAAAAATAAGGAAACCAACAGTGAGGCCATCATACCTGTCATGTGCCAGGACAGAGACATGTGGGTAGTCTTGAGCCAAAGGCAATGAAAAGCTAACCAGTTATCGATCCAGTTCATTCATGGCTTTAACAGTGGGCCCTTCCATACTGAAGGTGCTCATTCCAGTTGTTCACGTGTGAATACAAGTCATGCCGCCTGCAGGCAGACACCTCGCCAAGCATCGCCACTGGGAACCTGGCAGTATAACAGTTCAACACTGTCTCAGGAGCTCAGTGCTCAAAACTAAAAGGTGAGAACTCACTCTGCAGGAGTGTCCTCCCTACTTTCCCTACCTGAACCCAAGATTGTCACAATGCAGAAGTCACAGAATTTTCACTTAAGGACCCACCTCTCACCTTTAATTAAAGGAAATAAGAATCAACATATCTTTCCTTCTGCAAACTATCTCCTTTCCTTTCATCTATTACAAGGGTAGAAACTAAATTTAACGTCATGAAAACCTAATTTTCTCATGAAAACTAAATGCTATTAAAATCCTGCTCACGACCCTCCCATGGCTACAGCTGCCTCCACACCAGCACACACAGTTGCCAGAAACCCATTTTGTGTAATTTTCTGTTTCTTTCTGGGGGGGAAACACAAAGCCCTCTGAATGTCTTTCCTAGGTTCACTTGTTGCTACCATAGAAGGCTAGTTCTTCTAGTCACAGAATTCAGAGACATAAGCTGTTGATTTTGACTTATGTACTAGGAGGAGAATCTCAGTGTGGGATTGTTTATATTGGGTTGACCTGGCCACTTGTCTATGGAGGATTGTCTTAATTAAGTTAGATGATATGAGAAAGCCCAGCCTACTCTTGGTTGTAACATTTTCTAGGCAAAGTCTTAAGCTGTCTAAGAGTGAAAACATCATGCTGATCACAAGCAAGCAAGCAAACAAGCAAGCAAGCAAGTAACCATGCACACATTCATTTCTCACTGCTCTTGACTGTAAATATGATGCAACCTGCACTTTGTAACTTTCTGTTGTAAAATGATAAGCTGAAACGAATCCATTTATCCACCTAACTTGTGTTTTCAGGATACTTTGTCATAAAAACAAAAATGAAAGAAAAAGAGAGAGAAATCATGTGTGTGACAACAGATTCAGTTGGTCCACATGGTGCAACCAAAAACTCTACACATTATTATCACAGCCTTGGTATTGGAGCATCAGATACCATTGAATTGCTAAGTTAGACAAAGAAAGACCTGGAGGAACATTTGAAAGATGCTATTTAGTTGATGCTTCAGTTTATAAACATACACATTTACTTCCTTGAAATGTTGAGAAAATAACAGGGATTCCATATTGGGATATCAGATGATGTTGGGTATGAAGATACTATAGGAGGTATATTAGTACTAATTTTCTATTGCTGTGATAAAATATCATGACTAACACAATTTATTTTTACAAGATTTTATTTTGGCTTACAGTCCCATAGGGCTTCTAATCATGGAAACATGATAAAAGCTGGTGGCAGGCATGACACCAGGAACAAGAAGCTGAAAGCTCACTATCTTGAATAATTATGAGATCAGCAGGGATGAGAGAGAATGAAGGATGGAGCAATGGAGGGAGGGAGGGAAGGAGGGAGGGAGGGAGGGGGAGAGAGAGAGAGAGAGCAACAGACATGCAGGTAGTAGAAAAAGGTTTGAAACCTCAAAACCTACTACCAAAGCCTCCTGCCAATTGAGTCCTTCCAGCAAAACCACTGGGACAGCACCAATAGCACAACTATGATGGGATCAAGTATCCAGATGCTGAGTTTATGAGATATATTTCTTATTCATACCATTAAAGAATTTGTATCAAACTCAAGTGAGTTGTACTTTCTGAATGGCAATATTTTAGTATCATTTCTCAACTTGTCAATGATTACTCTCAGGAAGGATGTCTTCCATTCTAGACAGGAATCAAATGCATCCTCCTCCTCCTCCTCCTCCTCCTCCTCCTCCTCCTCC